>JAZDVW010001338.1:0-97500 GCA_037367395.1 Lithobates pipiens | reverse complement strand
TGGGATCCCAGGACAGGTAAGTGTTCTGATATTAAAAGTCAGCAGCTACAAAGCTGCTGATTTTTAAAATGTTGGTGGTGGTGGTGGGGGGCGGGGGTTACTGGAGCTCCGCTTTAATGCTGGGAATGCATTAAATTCTTTGCACCGGCCAGCCATTTAAGGGGTTTCGGATGCCCTGGAGGCGGGGCAGGGTTTATGATCATGTGACCACCGTGACTGGCAGTCACATGAGCGGAAAGCTCCCTGAAATGGGGAGCTTTCTGTTAGCCAGTAACTGTGCTGGGAGTACGCAGGGCGCATGCTTTCGGCACAGCCATGTCTGCAAATTGGTACGCACAGAGAGGCCGCATATTTGTGTACTGTCAGCGCCTAGGGGTTAAGGTATAAAAAAAAATAAAAAGTTTTGCGTTTTAAGTATTAAAACAAAAAAAATGTTGAAGTATAGCTATATATCTATCCTATCTGTTGCCTTAAATGTTATGATTGAAGGTATGCAATAATTCCCAGTTGTATTCTGTCTTCTAGCCGGGCTGTGCCTTAATTACTGGAGTCTCGAGGAACTGGTGAACCGCGAGGCTGCCAATCATATTATTTTAGCGGAAAAGATCCTGGACAGAACCAGACAGGTAAGGGGTCTTGTGTAGAACACTTATTTTTGTATACAGCCTTTACATTGTTTTTGTGTGTGTGTATGTGTATGTGTATATATATATATATATATCTCAATCAATGTATTGTGTTATTAAAGCAGAGTTCTACCCAAAAGTGGAACTTGCGGTTTAAGCACTCCTCACCCCCTTACATGCCACATTTGGGGGGGGGGGGGGGGGGAGGGGAGTGGTTTTGACAGGTACTTCCTGTCCCACTTCCTTCACCCATCGCTTGGCCACCTAGGAGACTCCTCCTCTCCCCCTAGGCGGCCCCTCAATCTTTGCAATCTTCTGGGACACGGCACAGGAGCCCGGAAGACTGCCTTTTCCACTAGGAGAGCGCAGCGCGACTCGTGCATGCGCTGTTCGCGCACCCCCGACTGTGAAGCTGCAAGCTGTTACAGCCGGGAGCCCACAGTAGTGATGCCAGCGTTGTGGGGAGGAGGGGGAGAGGAGCGAGGCTTCGGGGTGGACCGCCTCGCTGGACCGCGGGACAGGCGAGTGTCTGTTTATTGAAAAATTCAGCAGCTACACTTTTTGTAGCTGCTGACTTTTGATAAAGACTTACAAAACAGTGGAACTCCGCTTTAAAAAGCCATTCTTGCGCTTGGGGTTGCCACCTGTCCGGTTTGGACCCTGGACAGTTCGGGTTTTGAACGCTGTGTCCAGATTTCCCTCTTCCTGAGACATGGACACCAGTGCCGCCAACATGGGGGGCACCACCGGGCCTCTTGTAGGGGGACCCGGACAGCAGGAGGATCGGCGGGGGCAGGGGACTATTACAGAGAAGACAAACTGGAAAAAAAGGGACAGGTAGCTGCTGGTGCAATCGTTTTTAATAAATGAAATGTTTATAAACAATCTGTTTTGCGCTCACACACGTCAGAGCGGTGGGCAGATCACAGGCTGTGAAGTCCGCTGTCAGCGTTCTCCCGATCCACGCTGCTCCGATCACCGAATCGCTGGAGGAAGCTGGTACTAGACATGTGCATAGACATATTAAAAACGATTGCAGCAGCAGCAGCTACCTGACACCTCCTCTCTTTCTCCCAGTTTTTCTCCTATGTAATTGTTAACTGCCCTGCCGCACCGATTCCCCCTGCCGTCCCCCGTGTGCTGGGGTCCCCTACAGGAGTCCTGGTGGTACCTCCCGACGGCAGCCTTGGGGGTATTGGGGGGGGGGGGGGTGGAGGATTTGTGCTGGTAGGGGAAGAAGATGATTTGTATTAGGAGGGGGTGAGGATAAGTGCTGGAATGAGGAAGTAGTGGGGGGGATTGTGTTGGGACTGGGGATTTTGGGAATAGTGGAGGGGAACTTGTGCTATGGATGGGGGAAGAAAATTTGTTTTGGGGTGGGGGTTGTTCTGGGAGGGGAAGAATAAATTTTTGCCGGTGGGGGGATTTATGATGAAAGGTTAAAGTGGTGGAGAGTATTGCTCACGGAGGAAATTTTGATCTCTTCTTAGGTTACCTTGCCTAGGCTGTGATGACGTCATCAGCCTGCTGCAGGCAAGAAGAAGCATTTCCTCAGTCTCCCCTCCCCTCCAGTGACTAGACTGCACAGTGTAACTTTGTAGCAAGCCACAAGGTGCACTTTTTAAATTGTGGGTGGTGGGAAGATTGGGATGGAGGAAAGATAATTTTTACAGTGAGAAGTATGTTTTTCCTTTTTTTTTTATTCATACTTACCTAGGTGGATGCTGCATCTGTCCTCCTGATCCTCTAAACTCTGAGAACCGAGCGATCTAGCACCGACGATCGCTCGGTTCTCACAGCTCTCTGAGCAGAGAGCCGGTGACTGTCAGTCAGCAGCTCTCTGCTCTGAACACCCCCCCCCCCCCTTCGCGTGCGCACGCGTTCACTGCTGGGCTGTGGAGGGCGGGTACGGCCGGCTCAGGCTCACAGCGGCTTGCTGAGAGGCTGAGCCGGGCTCTGTGACGTCAGTAGACAGCAGGCTTCAGCCCGTTGTCTGCTGAAAACAGGTGACCAGTAGTGCAAAATGAACTGCACTCCTTTGATCCATAGGAGTGCGGCCAAACGAGCTTTCCCCGTACTTCTCCTTTAAACATTACACAGAAGTGGAAATGGAAGTGAGAGTTTTCAGTAAGTAAAAAGGTAAGCAGAAATGGTTTAAATATCTTTTTAAAGTTCTGCTTTATACAAATATAAAGTAGGCGTTATCGCCAAATCGGGTTGCAAAAGTGGAAATAGACTTTAAACGTGCGGCAGGTGCTGTGGTCCCAGGGGCTCGGTGGGAACTCGTTAGGAATGGGAAAATGGGATTCTCCGACATCTGGGCATGAATAGGAACGCTGGACTTGGTTTCCTGAGTTTACGCTCTTGTTCAGATCTTACACGGTAACAATAAGAGCCGAAGACAAACAGGAGGGCCCCGGGCAGGAAGTCAGCTCTGAGTTCTCAAACCCTAAACTCATAGGACGTGGCCTGGATGTCATTAATCAGGACAGGTGACACCAATGACCCCCCCGGGGTCACCTTCTGAGCCGCAAATACACAGCAGCTTAAAAAACGCCCAATTGGTGTTTACTGTTATTACCAGCTGTTTATATACCGACAGTACAGTTCAGCTGTGCCAGACAATAATATCATTGTCTACACTATGATCCCCAAGTACCCTACGTTAGTGTGTCTGCTATGTATCTATTGGGTGGATTAATCAGGAATCTGACCCAAGGTATTCAAAAAAGGACCCCCCCCCCCCCGCATACCTCTATGGGTTGTGCACAAAAACAGGGAACCGACTATCTCTTCCAGGTTCTTGCCATTGGTGCCATGATGACATGGTGCATCATCAGTGGGCCAGTTGCAAAAGCCCATGAAGACAAAGTTGGCCTCCTGATGATGCGGTAAGTGCACGTTGAGTACCCCATGGCCTCCTGGGATTTGTGATGTAGGGTTCCCAGAAGGCTATGGGCAGCAGTCACATAATTCTTACCTATATAACAATATATATATATAGAGATAGATAGATAGATATAGATATATATATATATATATATACACATACACACAACTGTGTGAAAGAAGGTATCGGGATTGGGATCTGTGCAGCATGCCGTCTTTATCTCTTTTTATTTATTATATTATTAGTTTGTCTTATCTCTTGAACCTTAAACTCTTTGCTCCTAACATGGGCTTCCTGTTTAAGCCATGCCTTTGCACTTCCTGTTTTCCAGATTATTGTGCTCTCTTCAGCTGATATCTTGCTCCTGTGTGTACCTGCAGCTGTCCTTATCTCCACTACCACTCATTACCGACCTTTTGGCTTGTTCCTTGACTAGGTTTCTGCTTGTTCCCAACCTGCAACCATTGGTGCCAACCTTTTGGCTTGTTTACTGACTCCACTTCTGCTTGATCACTACCTGATATATTTGCTACTGGACCCCGAGCTTGCTCACCTCATGGTAGGGTGATCCTAAGGACCACGTCCTGGTACTAACATCAGCAAAACCCATCCCCACCATCAGGAGCTCTGTTGAATACCAGTTAGTGCTTAGACGCGATACCTCGGGTGAGCCTGCGTCATTGGCAGGGTGACCTGCTTATGTACTTATGCAGCTGGTTGGTGGAAGCCTTTCTACTGGTATTGCTACTGTTCTCCACGCCTGACCCCTGACGGTGA
Source organism: Lithobates pipiens (assembly GCA_037367395.1). Lineage (NCBI taxonomy): Eukaryota > Metazoa > Chordata > Amphibia > Anura > Ranidae > Lithobates > Lithobates pipiens. Next base: position 93,207 of record JAZDVW010001338.1, on the reverse strand, counting down.
CAGAAGGTTGGATGAGAGGAATGGGAGTGAATGTGGAGGGCGACAGTCCACGATAAAGAAAAACTATACCTAACGCAGCTTGCTTTTAGGCCAAAAAGTAGAATTTTGGTCTCCTCTGACCAGATCACCTTCTTCCACATGTTTGCTGCCCCCTCCCCCACATGGCTTCTCACAAACTACAAACAGGACTTCTTATGACTTTCTTTCTCCAATGTCTTTCTTCTTGTCACTCTTCCATAAAGGGCAGATTTGTGGAGAGACGACTAATAGTTGTCCTGTGGACAGATTCTCCCCCTGAGCTGTGGATCTCTGCAGCTCCTCCACAGTTACCATGGACCTCTTGGCTCTTCTCTGATGAATGCTCTCCTTGCCCGGCCCGGTCAGTTTAGGTGGACGGCCATGTCTTGGTAGGTTTACAGTTGTGCCATACTCTTTCCATTTTCCGATGATGGACTGAACAGAGCTCCGTGAGATGTTCAAAGCTTGGGAGATTTTTTTTATAACCTAAAAAATGTATACTTTTATACTTCTTTATGCTTTATTTATTCTTTATACTTCTTTATGCTTTATACTTCTCCACAACTTTATCCCTGACCTGTCTGGCGTGTTCCTTGGACTTCATGATACGGTTTGCTCATTAAGGTTCTCTAATGAACCTCCGAGGGCTTCACAGAACAGCTGTATTTATACGGAGATTAAATGACAAACAGGTGGACTCTATTTACTAATTAGGTGACTTCCAAAGGAAATTTGGTCTATCACATAAAATCCCAATATAATACATACGTTTTTGGTTGTAACATGACAAAATGTGGAGAATTTCAAGGGGTGCGAATACTTTTTCAAGTCACTGTATTTTATATTTGCCGTACTGTATATAAGAGTAAAATCCGAAATGTATCAGCTTTTGGTGGAGTTGGCTTTGAAAATGTTTGTTTGTCTTTTGCTTTTCCTGCAGGCCCAAGAAAAATGTGAATACGAACTTCTTGCCCCCTTGGCTCTGATGTTCCATTTTGCTGTTCTTTCGGTAAGTGTTTGGTGGTCAAGGCCTGAGAAGAGACCGGGGGATGTTCAAAACTTCTTGGTCTGTCTCAGGGTTTACACCCCTAAATGGTACCCGGAATATAAGACAGTGGTTAGAAGATATGTTCTGCAAACCAATTAAACTGGCCAAAGTGGTCATGTCTATGCCCTGCCCTGGGCGTTCATGTTGACCTACATGAACAATAGTGATTAGCTGATATAATCCGTTCTGGGTAATCGATTCTTAAAAGTTCTACAACACTGTTACATGTCCATTCTCTCTCTCTCTCTATATATATATATATATATATATATATATATATATATATATATATATATATATATATATATATATATATATATATATATATATAGGGGCAGACTGACAACTCATGGGGCCCCCGGGCAATCGGACATTATGGGGCCCCCAGGCAATCAGACATTATGAGGCCACACAGTATACACAAACACACACACATAGTATACAATCACACTGTATACACAGACATGTTTCTATTGGCTGAGAAGGTACTGGAGAGGTGGGGTAGCTATAATCTCAGGATTTTTAGACCAAAAGGATGTTGGTAAGAGACATTTCAGAGACAGATATAAAAAAAAAAAACACAAATTTTTACATACTTGATGGGGCCCCCTAGTGGTACGGGCCCTCGGGCAGTGCCCGAGTGGCCCAATGGTCAGTCCGCCCCTGTATATGTATATATATATATATATATATATACCGTATATACTCGAGTATAGGCCGACCCGAATATAAGCCGAGGCCCCCAATTTACCCCCAAAAAACTGGAAAACTTATTGACTCGTGTATAAGCCGAGGGTGAGACATGGCTGTCCATCCCTGTGTGTCCGTCCATCCCTGTGTGTGTGTCCGTCCATCCATCCCTGTGTGTGTGTCCATCCATCCATCCATCCCTCTGTGTGTCCGTCCATCCATCCCTGTGTGTGTATCCATCCATCCATCCATCCCTGTGTGTGTGTGTGTGTGTGTGTGTGTGTGTGTATCCATCTATCCATCCCTGTGTGTGTGTGTGTGTGTGTGTGTGTATCCATCCATCCATCCATCCATCCCTGTGTGTGTGTGTGTGTGTGTGTGTATCCATCCATCCATCCGTGTGTGTGTGTGTGTGTGTGTGTGTGTGTGTGTGTGTGTGTGTGTGTGTGTGTGTGTGTGTGTGTCCGTGCAGCCTTGTGTGTGTGTCCAGCCTACCTGTGTCCCAAGCCTCCGTCCCGAGCCGCCGTCGTCCCGAGCCTCCTCTGTCCCGTGCCTCCTCTGTCCCGTGCCTCCTCTGTCCCGTGCCTCCTCTGTCCCGTGCCTCCTCTGTCCCGTGCCTCCTCTGTCCCGTGCCTCCTCTGTCCCGTGCCTCCTCTGTCCCGTGCCTCCTCTGTCCCGTGCCTCCTCCGTCCCGTGCCTCCTCCGTCCCGTGCCTCCTCCGTCCCGTGTCGTGCCGATGGATCGCCGCTCTTCTCGGCGGCCATTCTACAATTCAAAAGCCGCGCCTCCGTCCTCCGCCTGTGATAGGCGGAACACTCAATTTCCCAGCAGCCTGTGTTCCGCCTATCACGGACATCCTCTCATACTCGTCCGTAGTATGAGAATGAACGGATGTCCGTGATAGGCGGAACACTGACTGCTGGGAAATTCAGTGTTCCGCCTATCACAGGCGGAGGCTGAGAAGGAGGCGCGGCTTTTGAATTTTAATGTCCGCCGTCTGTCTGCTCGATACGCTGATCGAGCAGTCAGACAGCGGTGACTCGAGTATAAGCCGAGGGGGCACTTTCAGCCTCAAAAAAGAGGCTGAAAATCTCGGCTTATACTCGAGTATATACGGTATATATATTTCCATGACATTAGCATTAGCTACAGTGACCACATTTCATCTGGTTCCTACAGGCTCCCTGGATCCCTCTAGAGTGTGACCTTCTTCTAAAAGCTTTTGAGACGTTCCACGTCTTCCTCACCTGGCCTGCTCCCTATTGTGACATCTATCAGGAGCTCCTCAGCTTCATCAGCGAAGAACAGAAAGCTCCAGGTAACCTTATCGACTCTTCTTTTTCCAGACCTCTGCAATTCGCCCTGGCCTACTGCCAATCGGATTGGTTTGGGGATATCACAGAGGGGATTATCAATTCTAATCTATTGGCTAACAATCTGCTAAAAATCTTGAGGTCATTGTTTATTACTGAAATTGGTCTGTAGTTTTGGAGTAATGTCTGGTCTTTATTTGGTTTCGGGATTAAAGCGGGAGTCCACCGGGAGTCCACCGGGAGTCCACCGTTTTTTTTTTTTTTTTTTTTTTTAAAGCCAGCAGCTACAAATACTGCAGCTGCTGACTTTTAAAATAATGACACTTACCCGCCCAGCACGCCCGCGATGTCGGCACCCGAAGCCGATCTCTCGATCGTCTCTCGGGTGCTGCCGCCGCCATCTTGGGTATGGGAATCAGGAAGTGGAGCCTTTCGGCTTCATTTGCCGGTTCCCTACTGCGCATGCGCAATAAGGATGGTCCCCGCTGTCTCTGGGATCCGTGTGTTTCCCAGCAGGCAGCGAAGGGACTTTCGGAAAGGGGCGTCGATTCTGCGGAAAGGGGCGTAGCTTCTGCGGAATCTACGCTGGAAGTGGGTGCAGATACCTATAATGTACAGGTACCTGCACCCCCCTCCCCCCTGAAAGGTGCCAATTGTGGCGCCGGAGGGGGGGGGGGGGAGGATTCCAATGAGTGGAAGGTCCATTTTAGGGTGGAGCTCCGCTTTAAGGACATGTTGGTGAGTAACATCTCTTCTGGAAACTGATCTCCTTTCAGAATGTTGTTGTATAATTTCATAAAATTCGGGGTTTAAAGTTGTTGAAATTGTTTATAGTAAAAGGAAGAGAACCCGTCTGGACCAGGCGCTGAGCGTCTTTTAAGAGATTTAATAATTTGAAGAATTTCTTCCTCGGTGCATATAGCATTTAATATGTCAGTCTGTGTAGGGGTTAGTGTAGGTATAGGAATTTTGTCTAACCAAGCTAGTGCAGTGCGTGGGATTGAGGAAGATGGTTTGGAGAAGAGGTCTGAATAAAATTTTCAGTTGGTTTGTAGACATGAGTGGGCTATAAAGTATTAGAGGAGAAAATGGTGGGTAGCTTTAATTGCTTGAGTAGATGTAAAAGATCCGCAGTTCCATTTATAGTCAATAAATGTCAGTGCTGAGACATTAAAGCAGAGCTCCACCCTAAAGTGGACATTCCGCTCATTGGAACCCCCCCCCCCCCTCCGGCGCCACAATTGGCACCTTTCAGGGGGGAGGGGGGTGCAGATACCTGTACAGTACAGGTATCTGCACCCACTTCCGGCGTAGATTCTGCAGAAGCTACGCCCCTTTCCGAAGGTCCCCCGCTGCCTGCTGGGAAACACATGGATCCCAGAGACAGCGGGGACCATCCTTATTGCGCAGCGCGACTCGCGCATGCGCAGTAGGGAATCGGGAAATGAAGCCGAAAGGCTCCACTTCCTGATTCCCATACCCAAGATGGCGGCGGTAGCACCCGAGAGACGATCGAGAGATCGGCTTCGGGTGCCGACATCGCGGGCGCGCTGGACAGGTAAGTGTCATTATTTTAAAAGTCAGCAGCTGCAGTATTTGTAGCTGCTGGCTTTTAAAAAAAAAAAAAACGGCGGGCTCCCACTTTAATGAGTCATGTTGAACATATTAGGTGAAATTGGATAAAAGATACTTACAGTTCCAGTTTAGGGCTGAAGATATCAGTGTTGGATTCGTATTGAGTTAAAGTTAAAGTAATTGTAAAGCTTTGTTTATTTAAAAAAAAAAAAAAAATGTCATACCTCCACTATGCAGCTAGTTTTGCACAGAGTTGCCCCCGAACACCGTCTTCTGGGGTCCCTCGGCAGCTCTCGCGGCCCCTCCCCACATCAGATAAACCCCCCTTGCGGGCGTGCTCCCGAGTCCATCATTCGGTGTCCATATCCACCGTATGTATGACTCGGCCCCGCCCCTTGCATCATTAAATTTGATTGATAGCAGTGGGAGCCAATGGCTGCGCTGCTATCAATCTATCCAATCAAGAGCCGAGAACACAGGGCAGAGAGACGGCGCGTCCCCACCAGGTCAAGTTACAGGGCTCAGGTAAGTAAAACGGGGGGGGGGGGGGGCGGTCACTGCCAGGAGTCTTTTCACCTTAACACAAAGGTTTACAACCCCTTTAACAATTTTAACTACAAAAGATAATCGTTAGCGTATAGAGTTAGTATAGCCGTCCTTACATATTTCAGCTGTGTGATATACAAGTTATATCAGAGAGGACCTTACAGTTACTCTAAATAAATAAATAAAAGAAAAAGAAAATCTAAAGATATAAAAAAGAAGATGAAAAAAAAAACTTCTGGTTGGTATTTATGAGGATATAGAATTAATTAGGACTCCATTGACCAACTTCATGTCTGGTTCTGCATAGTGAAGGTGTATTCCATATCGGGTCTAGACGGGGAGTAGAGGGGGTGCAAGGAAGGTTATTGGGGTTCAATAGGCCCAATTTGACCAAGATCTCCTGACCTTCAGGGATAGAGGTGGCAATATATGTTGGACCATTGTGTGCGATAAACGGCTTAAAAGGGAACCCCCCATCTATATCTGATTCTGGCTGTGGAAAGTACCGTAGTGATTTCTTTAATTTTTCTGCATCTGTCAAGTGTTACTTGCGAAATAGCTGGGTATATCTGCAACTGGATCCCCTTCCAGTGTGATATTTCTTAGGCTACGTGCAGCACGTATTATTTCCTACTTCACTCAAAAGTCTTTCATGCAAAGTACTATGTCTCTCTGGGTTTGTCAAGAGGGGGATCAGCTCTTAATGCTTGATGTATGCGATCGCATATGAAGGATTGGGGAGGTTTTTGTTCTAGTAACAGAAACTGAAATAATTCAGTGGAGTATGCAGGTAGATCTGTGATAGATTCTAGGGCTCCTCTAATCCTGAGATTATTTCTTCTGTTTCTGTTTTCTAAATCCTCCACCTGTGCTTGTAACATTGTAAAAGCTGAGGATAGACGTTCATGTTCTCTGGATAAATCATTTAAATGCTATTGCCAATTCGTCACGCTTGTTCTCAAGTAAGTCAGTTGATGCGCCCAGAGCTGCTATTTCATGAGATAGAGTTGTGGTAGATTTCTGTAACTCCGACTGGAATTTGGTGAGTAATTTAGTACAAAGGGTGTCTAAGCCGGTATCCAGATAGAGTAATGAACTCGCTGTTCCCAGGTTTATCTGTATTTATGCAGCGGTAGTTCTTTTGCAGGAGAGGAAGAAGCAGATTGAGGTGGGCAGGGTGTCCGCTCCATTATTAGCCATGCTGCCCCGTTCTAATGACCTGAGGAGGCAGTGTGTGAAGGTCTTCTGCTGTCCTCCTCGCTTCTTCTTCTGCGATGTAGGCATGCATAATGTGTGGAGACACCTATATTTTGTGCCTATTGTGGAGTATATTGACCCTGTTATTGTGGCAGAAAAGCCCTGTGGAGAATGGAGCTCTCTCTAGAAGCAGCTGCTCCGATCCATGCCGCGCATGCGCCCCTACTTGCCTTGTCTTAAAGTGATTGTAAACTCTTACATATACCCAGTGAAGTGATTGGCCTCAGGTAAAACACAGAAATGACACAAATTCCCCTACATAAGTTGTACCTGTTTATCTGCAGTCATCTCTTCTCTACATATGTTCAAAGTCCAGAATTCATAAAGCTTGTCTGAGCTATCAGAAAACAGGCGGCGGAGAGCTGAACTTGCACACTGTACAGCTGTACAGTGAGGTGAGCTCTGAGAGCTGACTGGAGGGGAGGGAACACCCCCCCCCCCCCCATCTTCACACAACACACAGGAACAGAGCTGCGGCCACCAATCACAGGCTGTGTGCTGGAGCTCTCTCCCCTGTCAGCAGACAGAAATGACTGGATACGCAGTATACAACTTTTTTGTTTGATTTTCTTTAGATTTACCTTCAACTATGTAATGCAACTGTGTAGGAGTTGAAAGTTTTTAGGTTTGACCTCATATTATCTTGTTTTGGTAAATATAAACGAAAAAAAACGATAGAAAGTTGTATAGTGTGTATCCAGGTTTGGTGCTCTGGACTGAACTTTCACACTGAGGCAGTTTTCAGGCGTTTTAGCACTAGAAATAGCGCCTGAAAACTGCCTCCCATGCTGCCCTAATGTGAAAGCCCGAGTGCTTTTACACTGGGGCGGTGAGCTTGCGGGACATTAGAAAAAGTCCTGCAAGCAGCATCTTTGGGGCCGAAGTGCCCGTGTTGCGGTGCTGCGGAAGCACTGCTCATTCATTTCAATGGGCAGGGCAGTTTGGGAGCACTGTATACAGCACTCTCAAACTGCCCTGCCCATTGAAATGAATGGGCAGCGCTTCCAAAGCGCTTCAGAAGTGCCGCAACACGGGCACTTTTAACCCCTTCTTCAGTTGCATAACGGGGGGGGGGGGGGGAGGGTTAAAAGCGCCCTGCTAGCGTCTGAAAAGCACCACTTAAACAGTGCTAAAGCGTGAAAGTAGCATTAAAGAGCCAGAATATCCCCAAAGTTGACACTTTCTATTAAGAAAATACCAGCCTAAGCTATTTGGCCTGCCCCCTCCTGCTATAGTTTATGCACATCATCATGGAATGCCTAACCGATCGCGTCTTTTATTTTATTGTCTGTACAGGAATTTCCTACCAGCGCCTGGTGAGAGCAGAGCAAGGTCTCCTAACCAAATCCTCCCTACCCAGCATCCTGTGAGTACAGCTACAAATTCTATTTGCCTATTTTTTTGCAGTGATTGGTAACCAGGTGCAAAGTTCTTTCTGCAAACGCGCTTTGCTATTTCGCTACGCGGCTACAAATCAATAGCGCCAGCATCAGTTATGTAACGGTAGCAGCCAAATGATCAGGAAAACTGTGATGAGCAACTTGATGTTCACTGAAGGCAGAGTGATAGAATGGAAGGTGTGCAATCGTGGTGAACAAAGAACAGCAGGCAATGAAGCCATCTCAGTAACAGGGATAACTGGCCATAGTTTCCAACACTAGATGGCAGCACAAGATATTATAATAGAGTATGAGAAGAGTTAAAGCGGGAGTCCGCCGGGACTCCGCGTTTTTTTTTTTTTTAAAGCCAGCAGCTACAAATACTGCAGCTGCTGACTTTTAAAATAGTGACACTTACCTGTCCAGCGCGCCCGCGATGTCGGCCCCCGAAGCCGATCTCTAGATCGTCACTCGGGTGCTGCCGCCGCCATCTTGGGTATGGGAATCAGGAAATGGAGCCTTTCGGATTCATTTCCCGGTTCCCTACTGCGCATGCGCGAGTCGCTCTGCGCAATAAGGACGGTCCCCGCTGCCTCTGGGATCTGTGTGTTTCCCAGCAGGCAGCGGGGCACTTGCGGAAGGGGGCGGGCACTTGCGGAAAGGGGCGTAATCTACGCCCCTTTCCGCAGAAAGCTCTCCCGGAAGTGGGTGCAGTTAGCTGGATTATCCAGGTAACTGCACCCCCCTCCCCCCTGAAAGGTGCCAATTGTGGCGCCGGAGGGGGGGGAGGATTGCGATGAGCGGAAGGTCCATTTTAGGGTGGACCTCCGCTTTAACATGCAAAACAAATTGTGTAGCACAGATCAGAACCAATATAATTACTTGGGGTTTCCTGGACTGGAAATAGGGATGAAGGAAAACAATATTTAGAGGCTTATGTATGAAAAGAGCGCTAAAGAGGAGAATTTTTTGTTGCCTAAAGATTGTCCTCCTCTACAACTTTTGCTTCGCAGAAATGACAGAAGCCGATTGGCCTTCATGGGCAACAAGAATTTTGTGAGAAGACTTTTCATACATAAGCCCATTGTAGATGATTGTAGATTGTCATGTGTTGCCATCTGCTGGTGCAGAGTAACTACAGTCTGTTAGGCACCTAATGTAATATTATTTATCTTGTGTGTTTTTTATTGAGGTGGTTTTGTGATGATAAAAATAAAATGTCAAAATTATTATTACTCAAAATTTAAATTTTAAAATGCAATCAAAATGTATATTATCAAAAAGTAATAATAGTAATTTGACAGGTTTAAACATAATCAAAATTAATATTATCAAGCATCAAAAAGTAATAATATTAATAGTATTCATTTTTTAATTCAGATAGGATTAAACATAATCAAAATCAATATTGTCAAAAAGCAATAATATTAATTATAGTCATTAGATAATATTAAACATAATCAAAATTAATATTATCTAATGACTATAATTAAATTAATATGATTACTTTTTGATATTTGACAATATTAATGACTATTATTAATATTATACATTTTTGATTTGTGATAATATTAATTTTGATTATGTTTAATCCTATCCAAATTAAAAAAAAATATTTAGATAGGATCAAACATAATCAGAATTAATATTGTCAAAAATCAAAAAGTAATAATATTAATAATAGTCATTAGATAGGATTAAACATAATCAAAACTAATATTATCTAATGACTATTATTAATGTTATTACTTTTTGATTTTTTTTTTTTTTTAAACTTAATGTTTATTGAAATTACTGAGAAAAAAAAAAAAAAAAGAAGTACATAGACATCACCGAATGGGCATATCCCGGTGTAAGTATAGACAGAGATGATAATAAAGGCAAGGTATTCAAACATTCATAAAGGAATGAGGAAAGAAAAGTAAAGATAGGGGGGGGGGGGTAAGGTAGAGGGGCACCGTTACATACGTAACTAGGGTTAGTCAGTTATCGCCGAACATAATGAGCAATTAAGTCCTTAATAAGATATAGACGATGGGTATGATCATAGTAGAGGAGCACTCCTCGGATTAGTAATCCAGAGTTCCCAGGATCTACGAAAACGACTTGTGGAATGGTTAGCTTTGGCAAAATAATGTTCCATCTGAAAGTTCTGGTTAAGGATTTGAATGACTTCTTCCAATGTGGGGGGGAGGGCTGTTTTCCATCTTCTCGCAATTGCGAGTCTGGCTGCAATAAGTATGTGGGTAACCGGAGTGCGAAGGTGGTTAGGCCAGGCAGGGATGTGAAGTCCCAGTAGAAGATCCAATGGGGATAGAGGAAGGGTTACTCCAGAGAGTGAGAGAATGAAGCTCTTAACTTTGTCCCAGTAGTTTCTCAATAGAGGGCATTCCCACCAGACATGTAGTAAGGAACCGATCTGGTCGCAGTTCCTCCAACACTTGGGCGAGGTGTTCAAGTATATTTTGGCAAGTCTTTCAGGGGTAAAATACCATTTATGAAATAGCTTCTGTGTGGATTCCCAGTGATTGATGCAGCGGGATAGACGTAGTGGAAGTAGAAGGGCTTTCTGCCATTGTAGCTGCGTCGGTGGCTGGTCTGTAAGGGGAGACCAGTATTGCATGCTGGAGGAAAGAAGATCCGAGTGAGGTTCGGTGAGGAGTTTGTATATCACCGAGATCCCTTTGCTTTTGGGAGTTTCAAGATTATAATGCGTAAGTAGGGGAAGCGTCAGAGTGTCCAAGGTTGAGTAACGCATTTTGGAGAGCATAGACCTGATCCTTAGGTAGAGGAAGAAGGTTTGTTTGGGCAGTTCGTATTGTTCCATGAGACGTGTAAAGGTTTTCAAGGTGGAGCCTTCAAAAAGCGATCCAAGGTAAGTAAGGCCTCGGTTTGTCCATTCTGAGAGGGGTAGATCCGGGGAGAGAAGTTGAAGTGCATCAAGGGGTAGTTTAGGCAAGGTCTCCACCGAGATCCCATCCGTTGATTGTATTAACGCTGACCATGTTTTCTTGGAGGCCGTGATGGTGTCAAGTGGGTAGCACAGGGGAGGGAGCTTAAGCCAGGTGGCTGCAAGTAGAAGCTTAGCGTTTGTGTCCAGTATGGTTGATTCGATCTGTTTCCAGTTTGAATGACGATTATCCGACCACCAAGTTTTCAGTTGGTCTAGAATGGAGGCTCGGTAGTAGGCCTGGACATTGGGTGCCCCTAGCCCTCCAAATTGAACTGGAGTCAGGACTATAGACTTCTTTACTCTAGGACGTCTCTGCTGCCAGATGAAACCGTTAAGAATCCCTTGAAGTTTTTTGAGTTGGTGTTGCGTCATGGGGAGGGGTATGGTTCGAAAAAAATATAGGATATGGGGCAGCAGATACATTTTAGCCTGAGCTATCCTTCCAGCCCAGGAGGCCGGAAGTCGGCTCAGGTCTTTAATGAGGCTAGTAAGCTTGCCCACGAGGTCTTCGAGATTAGTTCTAAGTAGTAGTTGGCTAGGGGATGTCAAATGAATTCCCAAGTAGGGGAGAAAAGAGTTCGGGGCCCAGGCAAAGGGGAAGGTGGAGGAGATTGATTTTGACGTTTGCGGGTCTAAACCAAGGTTCAGCATGAGGGATTTGCTATGATTCAGTTTATACATGGATATTCTGCTGAATTGATCTAAAACTGCGTGTACCGCAGGAAGCGAGGAAAGAGGGTCAGTCAGGGCTATGATTACATCATCGGCGTAGAGGCCAATTTTGTGATCAGTATCTCCGATTTTTATTCCAGATATCTTTGGGTCTGATCTTATCTTCTGTGCTAACGGCTCCATCACTAGGGCGAAAATCAGTGGGGATAGTGGACACCCTTGTCTGGTGCCGTTGGTGATTTGGAAAGGTTGGGAGACTACTCCCGATGTCCAGATGCGTGCCGAGGGGTGGGAGTATAAGCCCATTATCGCTTTATGAAATGTGCCAGACACTCCAAATTTGTGGAGGACTGCCTCCATATAAGGCCAGTACACCCTGTCGAACGCCTTCTCTGCATCTAATGCCAGAAGCAGAGAAGGCGTTCCAGTATGCTCCGTCCACTGTATCAAGTCGATAAACCTTCTAGTACCGTCGGATGTCTGCCTGCCAGGCACAAATCCGACTTGATCAGGATGTATGAGTTGGGGAATAACAGAAGATAGTCGTTGTGCGAGTAATTTAGCATACAGTTTTGTGTCTGTGTTGAGAAGGGAGATAGGGCGGTAGTTGCCTGGATTGTCCGGGGGTTTACCTGGTTTGGGGATGGTGACTATCAAGGCATCAAGGGATTCTTTCGGCAGTATTCCTGTGGTGGCAAACTGATTGTACATGTCACATAAATGGGGGACTAATAGTTGGGAAAACCGTTTGTAATATTCGCTAGGAAGTCCGTCGGGGCCTGGAGCCTTATGTAGCGGGAGGTTTTGGATCAATTTGTGGATCTCGGAATGTGTAAAAGGAACTTCCAATTGTTTGAGTTGTGTCGGGGATAGAGAAGGGAGGGAGATAGAGGATAAGAAATTGGCAATGTCGTGTTGGGAGGGGGGTGGAAGCGGATCTGATCCTGACAGATTGTACAGTTTCGTATAAAAATGTCCAAATTCATTTGCAATATCTAGCGGGTTAGTCATGCGTCTGCCCTGGGAGTTAGTGAGGTGTGTGATTTTTTTGTTAGCTAATTGCTTCTTAAAGTGTCTAGCCATATAGGCCCCTGGTTTATTGGCTGCTGAGTATGTCAGCAGGCGTAGTCTTTTAATGTAGTAGTCGAAGTTTTTACGAAGGTGGTCACTAAGCTGGAGTCGGAGGTTTTTGAGTTCCGAGGAGACGGCCTTCGATGGGGATTTCTTGTTGGTGAATTCTAGAGACCTGATTTTAGTCAGGAGGGATTCTGTCGTGCGTGAGTGTTTTTTCTTTGCCTGGGAGCCAAGTTTAATAAAAAGACCTCGTAGGCAAGCCTTATGTGCATTCCATACTATGGAGTGATCAGAAACTGAGTTGACATTTTGTTGGAAATAAGTCTCAATCTCGGATCGTATTGCAGTTTCAAAGTTAGGATCGTTAAGGAGGGAGGTGTTGAGCCTCCATACTGTGTGTTTGGGCGTTTGAGAAGGGGAAGCCAATTTAATCGTGACCGGAGCGTGGTCAGACCACGATATCGTGCCTATGTGGGAGGATTCAATAGACTGGAGTAAATGTTTGTCTGCGATAAATAAATCGATACGAGAGTAAGACTGGTGGGGAGGGGAAAAGAAGGTGTAATCTCTCTCCAAATCATGCATGCATCTCCAAGCGTCATATAAGTCCTCACGTTGGAGGAGAGAGGCCAAGGCTGAGGGCCTGCACCTTGAGAAACTGGTAGTGTCTAGCGTATGGTCAATAATTTCATTAAAGTCTCCGCAGATTAGCAGAGGGGAAGATCTGTAAGGTGCTATTTTGGAGAGGAGGGTGGAATAAAACTTTCTCTGGGCACCATTAGGGGCATAGATATTGACCAGAGTGAGAGGGCGACCGTCAAAGGTGGCTGAGAGGATGATGAACCTGCCATCCTCATCGCATTCACAGTGGTGTAGCGTGAAGTTAACGCTAGCGCTCACAGCAATCATAACTCCCCTCTTATTTTTCGGGGCGTTAGCGAAGAAGCAGTGGGGGTATTTCTTGTTGCTACACTGGGGTGGTTTGGATTTAGAGAAATGTGTCTCTTGGACGCAAAGGATATCCGCATGATGACCCAGTGCTTCCTTCCATAGTAGATTACGCTTAAAAGGAGAATTGAGGCCTTTAACATTTAGTGAGGTGATCGTGAGAGACATGTTAAGCGTTTGGCCAGGGAGATGCAAGCAAGCGGAGAAAGATCACACCAACCAATGAATACCAAGCAAAAAGAACAGAGAGGTTGAGTAGGCAAAAAAAATAAAAAAATAATCACAAATAAAAAAAAATAAAGATGTTAATGAACTGGTATATAACAAGATATAACAACGTATAACAGTGAGAAATATCACAAAAAATATGTGCGCAGCACACTAATAACCTGGGGGTTGGAGGGAAGAAACAGAAGGTATAGTGCCCAGGCTGGATATGACAGCTCTAGGGGAACTGGGGTATTAGCATAGTCAGGTCTTTTCCGCCATTTTGGTCGCGGCACGTCTGGTGGGTCCAGAGGGTGGGCCGGAGGAGTTAGACTGACCCGTGCCTCCCGGGGGAAGAGGGAGGAAGCCCCAATTGGTCAATTTTTTATATCCATCTTTCGGGTTAAGGATTGGAACAATTTTCTGCTGATGGGTGACCAGTAGTTTGGTAGGGAAGCCCCATTTGTATGTTATGTTTTTCTGTTGGAGGATGGAGGTTACCGGGGAGAAGGCCCTACGCATCTCCATTGTGGCCGGTGACAGGTCAGTGAAGAGCTTAATGGAAGCGTAGGGGGCCGGTAAGGACTTCAGGTTTCGCGCGGAAGAGAGTATTTGTTCCTTGACCTGGAAGAAATGTATACGGGCCAGAACATCTCTGGGGACGTCATCTGGGAGACGTGATGGTTTTGCAATTCTGTGGGCCCGATCTATGATCATGTCTCGTGCGGTCAGGCGAGGAAGTAAGGACGAGATGAGTTGTTGCAAGTATGGGGTCAGGTCGCATGGCATGACCGATTCAGGAATGCCTCTAAATTTGATATTATTTCGTCTGGAGCGGTCTTCCAAATCGGCTAGTTTCATTTTTATGTGTCGGAGTTCTTCCGTATGGTGGTCCTGCACATCTAGCATTTCGTTGTGTGCTTTAGAGTAATCCTGAAGATTTTCTTCAAGAGCGTCAGTGCGTTCCTCAATGCAATCAATGCGGTCATGCATCTGGGAAATGGAGATCTGTAGCTCCCTGTGCAGGTCTTGCTGCAAGGTAAGAAGCATGTTCTTCAATGTGGATTCAGACACTGTACTGTCGGAGGCAGGCATGGCTGCCAATGAGGGGGTAGAGTGAGAAGTGTGAGTCCCGGCCACAACTGCAGACCAAAGCTGCTTTTTGGCATGTGGAGCTTTGTTTGGGGAATGTGCTGGGGAGGTAGCCAGTCTCTTACCTCTGTCAGCCATGAGGTCTCCTGGGGGCTCCACCGGGGGAGGAAGAGTGTCCATGGTGTCCCTGCAAGCATCCGGAGCGTCCTCCTGTGCTGAGTGCAGTGCAGTGTGATGGCCCAGCGAGGCCGCGGAGGCAGCGTGCGGCGTGTTGAGGAGGTCGGCGCCATCTTGGGCCTTCTGCATAGCGGCGGCTGTCGGATAAAAATCCGTTAAGCGGCGGGGTTTGGGCGGATTATACCGCGATTTCGACATGCCCCGTTCGTCCCTGCTCCTTCCCCGCTCCGGTGGTGTGGGCTGGGGAGAGGAGAGTCGCTTCGTGTTGCCGATATCCAGGCCGTGGAGCGGAGCTCGGATCTCAGGCAGCCATCCCGGTCCGCAGCAGGCCACGCCCCCCATTACTTTTTGATTTTTGACAACATTAATTCTGATTATGTTTGATCCTATCTAAAAAAAAAATTTTATTTGGATAGGATTAAACATAATCAAAATTAATATTATCACAAATCAAAAATGTATAATATTAATAATAGTCATTAGATAATATTAGTTTTGATTATGTTTAATCCTATCTAATGACTGTTATTAATATTATTACTTTTTGATTTTTGACAATATTAATTCTGATTAGGTTTAATCCTATCTAATGAC
Organism: Lithobates pipiens; assembly: GCA_037367395.1. Classification (NCBI taxonomy): domain Eukaryota; kingdom Metazoa; phylum Chordata; class Amphibia; order Anura; family Ranidae; genus Lithobates; species Lithobates pipiens. The sequence continues at coordinate 77,664 of JAZDVW010001338.1, read as the reverse complement.
TATTGTTAATATTATTACTTTTTGGTTTTTGATAGGATTAAACATAATCAAATTTAATATTATCACAAATCAAAAATGTATAATATTAATAGTAGTCATTAAATAGGCTTAAACAATATCAAAATGAATACTATCAAAAAGTAATAATATTATAGTTATTAGATAATATTAATTTATCTAATGACTATAATTAATATTATTACTTTTTGATTTTTGACAATATTCTGATTATGTTTGATCCTATCTAATGACTATTATTAATAATATTATTTTTTTAATTGGGATAGGATTAAACATAATCAAAATGTAATATTGTTAACAATCAAAAAGTAATAATATTATAGTCATTAGATAATATTACACATAATCAAAATTAATATTATCTAATGACTATAACTAAATTAATATAATTACTTTTTGATATTTGACAATATTAATTAATGACTATTTTTAATATTATACATTTTTGATTTGTGATAATATTAATTTTGATTATGTTTAATCCTATCCCAATTAAAAAAAATATATATTATTAATAATAGTCATTAGATAGGATCAAACATTCAGAATTAATATTAACAAAAATCGGCAAGTGATAATATTAAAAATAGTCATTAATTCATATTGTCAAATATCAAAAAGTAATCATATTAATTTAATTATAGTCATTAGATAATATTAATTTTGATTATGTTTAATATTATCTAATGACTATAATTAATATTATTGCTTTTTGACAATATTAATTTTGATTATGTTTAATCCTATCTGAATTAAAAAAAATGAATAATATTAATACTTTTTGATGCTTGATAATATTACATTTTGATTATGTTTAAACCTGTCAAATTACTATTATTAATATTATTACTTTTTGATAATATAAATTTTGATTGCATTTTAAAATTTTAATTTTGAGTAATCATATTTAATTATAGTTAATTTTGATTATGTTAATTCTATCTAATGCTTATTATTACATTTTTTATAGGATTAAACATAATCAAATTTAATATTATCACAAATCGAAAATGTATAATATTAATAATAGTCATTAAATAGGCTTAAACATAATCAAAATGAATACTGTCAAAAATCAAAAAGTAATAATATTATAGTTATTAGATAATATTACACATAATCAAAATGAATATTATCTAATGACTATAATTAATATTATTACTTTTTCATTTTTGACAATATTAATTCTGATTATGTTTGATCCTATCTAATGATGACTATTATTAATAATATTATTTTTTTAATTGGGATAGGATTAAACATAATCAAAATTAATATTGTCAAAAATGAAAAAGTAATAATATTAATTATAGTCATTAGATAATATTAATTTTGATTATGTGTAATATTATCTAATGACTATAATTTAATATTATTACTTTTTGATTGTTGACAATATTAATTTTGATTATGTTTAATCCTATCCCAGTTAAAAAAATAATAATATTAATAATAGTCATTAGATAGGATTAAATAATAATAATCGGTAAACACAAAATCTGATCATTTCTGGACACTTCTGTCCCCATAGGACGGTGCTGTTGGTGAACCCCGCGGAGCTTCCTAGAGAGTTCCTATCGGTTGCTGAACATCTGAGTAGCACAGAGCAAAGTGCTGAGAACAAATACATCTCCCTCATCCAGCACCTCTACCAGGCCAGCCTGGGCCCTTCCAGCCAGATCTCAGCCATTGGAGATACACTCAAGGTATGTGAATGGTCCCGCAGTCTTCTGGGACCTGCCATGTGTCCCAGAAGCCTGTCAGTGGGGGGGAATAGTGTCCCATCATTGGTGTCAGTGGGAGGAATAGTGCCCCATCACTGGTGTCAGTGGGAGGAATAGTGCCCCATCATTGGTGTCAGTGGGAGGAATAGTGCCCCATCATTGGTGTCAGTGGGAGGAATAGTGCCCCATCATTGGTGTCAGTGGGAGGAATAGTGCCCCATCATTGGTGTCAGTGGGAGGAATAGTGCCCCATCATTGGTGTCAGTGGGAGGAATAGTGACCCATCATTGGTGTCAGTGGGAGGAATAGTGCCCCATCATTGGTGTCAGTGGGAGAAAAAGTGCCCCATCATTGGTGTCAGTGGGAGGATTAGTGCCTTGTATCAGTGGAAGAAATGGTTCCCAAGGGCCGGATAAAGACAAGCAGAGGGCCACGTCTAGCCCTTTGGCCACGGTGGAGTGGACAGACCACGACTCTGGAATATAAATATATGAAGAATGTAAATAAATACATTTTAGTGAATATTTTCTAACTGATGAAACATTTTCCTCTTCCAGTCTAAGACTTTAGCAGAACTTGAAGCCGTCTTCTCCGATCTGACGGAGGCTTTGGAATACTCGGCCAATGAGAATAATGCAGACAAAAAGCGGAACTGGCTCAAAGAGCGCGTGCAGGAGATCGGGAAGGAGGCGGGACTGCTGGGGGAGGGGACAGGTGAGCGAAGAAACCATTCATTCTAAACCGACAAACATGACCACGTTCATCCAGTGAGCAGCTTGGAGGAGGAATCTGAGAGATACCAATCCCTCTCCAGAATTCTAGCGATGGAGGAATCGGCCCATCGTGGGTCAGAGCGGGGGGTGTAAGCATTGATCCTCGGGGGCGGGGCAAAACACAATGGAGGCGTGGCTTGGATGGAGCGAGCTGACGCTGCTTTTATGCGTTGATTGGATGATCGGGAATGATCTGCGGCTGGCGGAATCGCTCTTCGTCTCTGCGGTGGGCTTTGGGTCAGGTTGGACCCACTCCCAGCCTGAACCCCTCACAGCGACCTCCACTTCATAGGATCGCGGTTGCCTGGTGGGGCCCCTGAGCAATATTCAGGGTCAGAGAGAAAGGTACCAAGTAAGACTGTTGATGATTGGACAGTCTGGTGATGGGGTATAGGGAGGGATATACTGGCCAATCAATTGGGGGTCTGTAATCATAAAAAAGGTTAAGAATCTCTTTATTAGAGGTTTTATCTTCTTTCACGATAGTCATGTGACCACAGAGCGTCATGGGATAGTCGGGGTTGTCACTGATCCCTCTCCTTCAAATTATAGTACATATCATCTATACAAGAAGACTGCACAGGTTGTCTATAACAAATACTGAGCAGTCATTATTAATCTTCCAATGTGATCTATAAACGGATATAAAATAAGCACTATATTGTCAAAAGTATTGGGACGCTGGCCTTTACACACATGAACTTTAATGGCATCCCAGTCTTAGTCCGTAGGGTTCAATATTGAGTTGGCTCCGCCCTTTGCCGCTATAACAGCTTCACCTCTTCTGGGAAGGCCGTCCACGGGGTTTAGGAGGGTGTCTATGGGAATGTGCAACTATTCTTCCAGAAGAGCATTTGTGTTGGACGAGAAGGCCTGGATCGCAGTTTCGGATTGAGGTCAGGACTCTGTGCAGGCCATTCAAGTTCCTCCACCCCAAACTCTCTCATCCATGTCTTTATAGACCTCGATTTGTGCACTGGTCCAGATAAATTTTTTTTTTAGAGGGGAGATTATGGCTCTCAGTCTCCGCTTGAATTCATCCCAAATGTGTTCTATCAGGTTGAGGTCGGGACTCCTCCACCCCAAACCCGCTAATCCGTGGCTTTATGGACTTTGCTTTGTGCACAGGCATGTCGGAACAGGAAGAGCCCATCCCCAAACTGTTCCCACAAAGTTGGGAGCATGAAATGGTCCAAAACATCTTGGTATGCCAACGCCTTAAGAGTTCCTTTCACTGGAACTAAGGGGCCAAGCCCAACCCCTGAAAAACAACCCCCCACACCATAATCCCCCCCCATCACCAAACAACTTCCCACACCATAATCCCCCCCACCACCAAACAACCTCCCACACCGTAATCCCCCCACCACCAAACAACCTCCCACACCATAATCCCCCCCCCCACCACCAAACAACCTCCCACACCATAATCCCCCCCCCCCATCACCAAACAACCTCCCACACCATAATCCCCCCCCACCACCAAACAACTTCCCACACCATAATCCCCCCCCACCACCAAACAACTTCCCACACCATAATCCCCCCCCCACCACCAAACAACCTCCCACACCATAATCCCCCCCCCCATCACCAAACAACCTCCCACACCATAATCCCCCCCCACCACCAAACAACCTCCCACACCATAATCCCCCCCCACCACCAAACAACCTCCCACACCATAATCCCCCCCCCACCACCAAACAACCTCCCACACCATAATCCCCCCCCACCACCAAACAACCTCCCACACTATAATCCCCCCCCCACCACCAAACAACCTCCCACACTATAATCCCCCCTCCACCAAATGATTTAGACCAATGCACAAAGCAAGGTCCATAGAGACATGGATGAGCAAGTTTGGGGTGGAGTAACTTGATTGGCCTGCACAGAGTCCTGACCTCAACCCCCCACTGAACACCTTTGGGATGAATTAGAGCAGAGACTGCAAGCCAGACCTTCTCCTCCAACATCCGTGCCTGACCTTACAAATGCGCTTCTGGAAGAATGGTCAAACATTCCCATAGACACCCTCCTAAACCTTGCGGACGGCCTTCCCAGAAGAGTTAAAGTTGTTATAGCTGCAAAGGGCCAACTCAATATTGACCCCTCCGGACTAAGACTGGATGCCATGTTCGTGTGTGTGTGTGTGTATATATATATATATAAATATAAAAAGGCACGTGTCTCAATACTTTTGACAATATAGTGTATATTTGCTTCATTCTTCCTTTTATTCCATTTCAATAAAAAAAAAATGAAAAACTATAAAAAATGTTTTTCTTTCTCTCTTTTTAGTTCCTATATCCACTGATCATTTCCTGCCGATTTCGCTGCCGGTGCCCAAATGTTACACATACAGCTGGGACCAGGACAACTTTGGTAAGCACGAGATCCCATTGGCTTATATGGTCAATAGTATGTGGACCCCTACCAAATGATTTAGCTCTTTTTTTTAGTATTGCTGCACCAGCTCCATAAAGACATGGTTTGACCAGTTTGGTGTGGAGCAACTTGAGTGGCCTGCACAGAGCCCTGACCCCAACCCTACTGAACACCTTTGGGATGAACTGAAAGGCCAATGGTGATCCAGGTTTTATCTTCCAACATCAGTACCTGACCTCAACCTTATTGAACACCTTTTAGGTTGAATTGGAAAACCAATTGCAAACCAGGTCTTGTCATCCAGCATCAGTACCTGACCTTACAAATAAGTCCGAAATTGAACAGACACCCTATAAAACCTTGTGGAACGCCTTCCCAGAAGAGTGGGAGTGTTGTAGCCACACAGGGTTCCAGCCCCATATTAATGACCATGGTTTTGGAGTAGGATGTCCAACAAGCACAAACAGCTGTAATTTATATCCATACATACAGTGCCTTGCGAAAGTATTCGGCCCCCTTGAACTTTTCAACCTTTTGCCACATTTCAGGCTTCAAACATAAAAAATATAAAATTTAATTTTTTGTGAAGAATCACCAACAAGTGGGACACAATTGTGAAGTGGAACGAAATCTATTGGATATTTTAAACTTTTTTAGCAAATAAAAAACTGAAAAGTGGTGCGTGCAAAATGATTCGGCCCCTTTACTTTCAGTGCAGCAAACTCACTCCAGAAGTTCAGCGAGGATCTCTGAATGATCCAATGTTGTCCTAAATGACTGATGGTGATAAATAGAATCCACCTGTGTGTAATCAAGTCTCTGTATAAATGCACCTGCTCTGTGATAGTCTCAGGGTTCTGTTGAAAGCGCAGAGAGCATCATGAAGACCAAGGAACACACCAGGCAGGTCCGTAATACTGTTGTGGAGAAGTTTAAAGCCGGATTTGGATACAAAAAGATTTCCCAAGCTTTAAACATCCCAAGTAGCACTGTGCAAGCCATCATTTTGAAATGGAAGGAGTATCAGACCACTGCAAATCTACCAAGACCTGGCTGTCCCTCTAAACTTTCAGCTCAGACAAGGAGAAGACTGATCAGAGATGCAGCCAAGAGGCCCATGATCACTCTGGATGAACTGCAGAGAACTACAGCTGAGGTGGGAGAGTCTGTCCATAGGACAACAATCAGTCGTACACTGCACAAATCTGCCCTTTATGGAAGAGTGGCAAGAAGAAAGCCATTTCTCAAAGATATCCATAAAAAGTCTCGTCTAAAGTTTGCCACAAGCCACCTGGGAGACACACCAAACATGTGGAAGAAGGTGCTCTGGTCACATGAAACCAAAATCCAACTTTTTGCCCACAATGCAAAACGATATGTTTGGCGTAAAAGCAACACAGCTCATCACCCTCAACACACCATCCCCACTGTCACACATGGTGGTGGCAGCATCATGGTTTGGGCTTTTCTTCAGCAGGGACAGGGAAGATGGTTAAAATTGAGGGGAAGATGGATGCAGCCAAATACAGGACCATTCTGGATGAAAACCTGTTGGAGTCTGCAAAAGACCTGAAACTGGGACGGAGATTTATCTTCCAACAAGACAATGATCCCAAACATACAGCAAAATCTACAAAGGAATGGTTCACAAATAAACGTATCCAGGTGTTAGAATGGCCAAGTCAAAGTCCAGACCTGAATCCAATCGAGAATCTGTGGAAAGAGCTGAAAACTGCTGTTCACAAACGCTCTCCATCCAACCTCACTGAGCTCCAGCTGTTTTGCAAGGAAGAATGGGCAAGAATTTCAGTCTCTCGATGTGCAAAACTGATAGAGACACCCCAAGCGACTTGCAGCTGTAATCGCAGCAAAAGGTGGCTCTACAAAGTATTAACGCAAGGGGGGCCGAATCATTTTGCACGCCCCACTTTTCATTTTTTTTATTAGTTAAAAAAGTTTCAAAAATGTTATATCTTTATGTTTGAAGTCTGAAATGTGGCAAAAGGTTGAAAAGTTCAAGGGGGCCGAATACTTTCGCAAGGCACTGTATATTGAAATGCGGCCGGTCCCTACTGAACCCTGGCATTATACATAAAGCCAGCTCCATAAGGGCATGGTTTGAACAGTTTGGTATAGAGGAACTCAAGTGGCCTTCACAGAGCCCTGACCTCAACACTATTGAACACATATGGGATGCACTGAAAGGCCAATGGTAATCCAGGTCTTCTCTTTCAACATCAATACCTGACCTCAACCCTACTGAATACCTTTGGGATGAATTGGAACACCAATGGTGGGCCGGGTCTTTTCATCCAATGTCAGTACCTCACAAATGGGCACAAAATCCCACAGACACCCTACAACACCTTGTGGAAAGCCTTACCGGAAGAGTGGGGGTGTTATAGCTCAAGTGGAACTCAAGTGGCCTTCACAGAGCCCTGACCTCAACACTATTGAACACCTTTTGGGATGCACTGAAAGGCCAATGGTGATCCAGGTCTTCTCTTTCAACATCAATACCTGACCTCAACCCTACTGAATACCTTTGGGATGAATTGGAACACCAATGGTGGGCCGGGTCTTTTCATCCAACGTCAGTACTTCACAAATGGACACAAAATCCCACATACACCCTACAACACCAGGTGGAAAGCCTTACTGGAAGAGTGGGGGTGTTAGAGCCACAAAGTGGTCCAGTTTTATATTAATGACCATGTTTCTGGAGTAGGATGTCCAACAAGCCCATATAGCTGTGATTTTTGTGCCCATACATTGATCGCCATTTCATCCCTGCTGAACTGGCTGAAGTTTGATTCATGTATAGCCGGATTCAAACATTTGACCTTGGTTTGTTTGTCCCCCCCCCCCCAAAAAATGGAGCACCAGCCGTCATTGCCGGCAGGGAAGGCTCCTCGCGAGCAGAGTACAATAGCACTGTGGGAGGACTTCCCCCATCCACACAGTGTTGATGGAGGAACTGAGCAACTTTCTTCCCTTCTACCTGTGGTGGAAGGAAAGAAAATTGCATAATCTATGGGCTGCTTAACACTCAGATACGTTTTATTTTATCGTGTAATACATAGATGACGTAAATAGATAATTCACTATCTTTGTGTCTTGACAGATGTGCTGAATAATATCATTTTAAACGAAGGATGCACTAGACCGACGTGTCTTACTCCAGAGAATGAAGTCAATGAGGAAGATGATGAGGATGACGAGGAATTGGAAGAGGTAGAGGAGGAGGTTAATAATGAAGGTCACCAACGGGACTCGGTTTTCTCCAATCGGTCAAGGTGCTGCGTCTACTGGAACATACCAAGCAACGTTCAGGAGGAGATGGCCAACACCAGCCTGCCACGTGACATAATAGACAACAGCACAAAGTCCTTTGTGTCCAGTTTGTCCAGCTGTGTGGACAGCGGATACATGGAAGACAGTGACGACAGCTCCCAGGAGATGTCTGACAAAACAGAGTACCGAGAAGAAAGAGTCAACCGAAAGTTCACTCATAAGCTACGCGATTTCTTGAAACCAAAGAATAATGGACCCAAAGCCAAACTGAAGGCAGAGTTGGGCAATTCTCCGACCCATTCTGCAATGGGCTCAATGTCCAACCTTCAACAGAATCTGCCCTTGAGGCGAGCAGGAAGCCTGTACACCCCACAAGCCAGGAGAGTACCGGAACGGTCCAAGAGATCCCAGTCGCTTCCTCAAAACGCACTTGGTGCCCATATTTGGGAGATCCAACAGAACCAAATGCTAGCCCTAAACAGAAGACCATTTCTCAGCTGCAACGAGGACTCTAAGGCTTCGACTTTGAGGGTTGTGGTGTTTGGTTCTGACCGAATTTCTGGGAAATTGGCTCGGGCTTACAGCAATCTGAGGTGGGTTTGGGTATTTTTTGATGAGGTTTGGAAGTATAAATAAACCAAATATCAGTTGTTCAGTATGTTTGGCATCTCACCGTATACAGCCTGACCACTCTTGTAAATCTATTGCAAAGTTTTTCTTAGCTGGTTTATCCTGCCCAGAACAGAACTTTCTGTTGCAAGCTGACTGTTGAAAGTGTGAATGGGGCCTTAGCAGAGGTTCCCCGAGACAGAAAGGTATTTCAAGTGTTCCTCCATTTTAGAAATGTTGAGAGAGGCTAGAATAATGACTATTAGGTACACGATGGCCTGAATCAATGAGAACATTCACAGACAGCTGAATTTTTGCTTTTCTTCAATGATGTTTGTACTTAAAAGAGAAGTGTGGAGTTTTTTGTTTCTTTTCAGAATCATACTTACCTAGGTGGATGCATCATCTGTCCCCCGCCACCTCCAACACCGAGAACCGAGCGATCAAACACTGCAGATCACTTGGTTCTCAGAGCTCCCTGAGCAAAGAGTCAGTGACTTTCAGTCACAGCTCTCTGCTCTGCCCCTCCCACGCTCACTGGAGTGCTGGGCTGTGGAGGGGGGCAGCCGGCTCGCTGAGGGGCTGAGCCAAGCGTCGGTCCAGGCGTGTGGGAGGAACCCAACTTCATTGTCGTGATCTTGTCCCAGCCAGGACCAGCTCTGTGATGTCAGCTGACAGCGGGCTTCAGCCTACTGTCTACTGAAAACGGGTCACAGTTTGTACTTAAAAGAGAAGTGTGGAGTTTCATTTTTTTTCCAGAATCATACTTAACTAGGTGGATAAAGCATCTGTCCTCCCACCGTCTCTAACACATAAAAGCGAGCGATCAAACATTGCAGATCACTTGGTTCTCAGAGCTCCCCGAGCAAAGAGTCGGTCACTTTCAGTCACAGCTCTCTGCTCTGCCCCTCCCACGCTCACTGGAGTGCTGGGCTGTGGAGGGGGCTGAGCCAAGTGTCGGTCCAGGCGCGTGGGCGGATCCCAACTTCATTGTCGCGATCTTGCCCCAGCCAGGACCAGCTCTGTGACGTCAGCTGACAGCGGGCTTCAGCCTACTGTCTGCTGAAAATAAGTCACAGTTTTTACTTAAAAGAGAAGTGTGGAGTTTCATTTTTTTTTCAGAATCCTACTTAACTAGGTGGATGAAGCATCTATCCCCCCCCCACCGTCTCTAACACAGAAAAGCGAGCGATCAAACATTGCAGATCACTTGGTTCTCAGAGCTCCCCAAGCAAAGAGCCAGTCACTTTCAGTCACAGCTCTCTGCTCTGCCCCTCCCACGCTCACTGGAGTGCTGGGCTGTGGAGGGGGCTGAGCCAAGTGTCGGTCCAGGCGCGTGGGCGGATCCCAACTTCATTGTCGCGATCTTGCCCCAGCCAGGACCAGCTTTGTGACGTCAGCTGACAGCGGGCTTCAGCCTACTGTCTGCTGAAAATGGGTCACAGGTGTGCAGAACGAACTGCACTCCTGTGATCCACAGGAGAAGTACAGCCAAATGAACTTTGGCCGCACTTCTCCTTGAAAACGTATTTTTAGCCAACCTTTTTTTGTTCGTTTTTAGGGAAAGGTTAAAACCTTGACTTTGCTAGCTGCCTGTGCGCCCCAGTGGGGAGATTTCACTTCACTTCCTGTACAACAAACATCAGTAAATTAAAAGAAATCTCTCGACAGCGAGGAGAATTTCCATCTTACAGAGTTGTCACGGCAACAGGTGCCCCCCTTTTCTCTCAATTCTTGTTCCAGTGAACATTGATTTTCTTTTTTTTTTTTTCTCTTTCAGGTTGAAGGAAAGCAACTGTCCCCTGTTAACAAGGTTTTTTAAGCTGCAGTTGTACTACGTCCCAGTGAAGAGGAACAGCCCCACTTCGTGTATATCACTGACAAACCCAAGTTCCCCTTTAAAGTCTCCCAGCCCGTCTGGACCGACCAGCCTAGAGGTGAACTCACAACGCACACAAAGTTCTAACTGTGCTGTTTCGTTGCTAAGAACTGTGCATAGCGCTCCAACTGTCCCGGATTTCGAGGGACTGTCCCAGATTTGGAAGAAAGTCCCTCTGTCCCTCTTTCCTCCTCATTTGTCCCTCATTGTGGTCTGATCTATAGAGTTGTTTATAAAATGTACTATTTAGAAAGGAATAGTAGTGGTAAAAAAAGCACTTGTGGGTTTAACGAATAATTTTTTTGTATATGTCTCCTTTAAGGGGGCGTGGCAGGGGTGTGTCCTATGCCTACATATATTTGCTAATAGGTGTCCCTTGTTTCCATCTCAGAAAGTTGGGAGGTGTGACTGTGTAGTATATGGTTACTTCATATATCTGTATGAGTTGAGCTGAGTTGCATCTTGATATAGCGCAGTAATTTAAACAGCAGGGTCCCGACGCGCTTACAAACGCATACACATACACATATTAGGGCCAATTTATAGACAGGATCTGATTAACCTACCTGCATGTCTTTGGAGTGTGGGAGGAAACCAGAGTACCCGGAGGAAACCCACGCAGACACAGAGAGAACATGCAAACTCCGGGCAGATGGTGTCGTGGTGTCGGGATTTGAACCAATGACCCTATTGCTGCTAGGTGAAAGTGCTAACCCCTACACCAGGGATATGCAATTAGTGGACCTCCAGCTGTTGCAAAACTACAAGTCCCATCATGCCTCTGCCTCTGGGTGTCATGGTTGTGACTGTCAGAGTCTTGCTATGCCTCATGGGACTTGTGGTTCTGCAACAGCTGGAGGTCCACTAATTGCATATCCCTGCTCTACACCATGTATGGAACCTTGGATTACGAGTATAATCCGTTCCAAGAGAATGCTTGTAATACAAAGTACTCGCATATCAAAGCGAGTTTCCCCATAAAAGTGAATGGAAAACGAAGATAATTCGTTCCGCATTGACTTCTATTGCATGCAATACCGCATGTGGCCAGAGGTGGGGGGGGGGCGCCAGAGAGCCTCTGAAATACTCAATACTGTACTCAGAAAGGCTCGGGAACTGAGTATTTCCGACTGTTTCCAAGTATTCCCGCAAGGCACCGAACTGTTCTGAGTGTCACCAGCGCCCCCCCTGCACCTCTGGCCAAATGTGGTACTGCACACCAGATTAGCTTGAATTCTGATCGTTTTGCAAGACAACACCGAGTCAGAATTTTTAAAAAAAAAAGTTGCTCGTCTTTCAAAACGTTCGTTAACCGCGCTACACGTTAACCAAGGTTCCACTGTAGATCTTAAACCTGGATGACATTTAGTTTGCATATCATAAAACGATATCATCTTGGCACCTTTTTCCAATTTTCGAATCTGCTGATCTCCTTTTAATGCCTTTTTTTTTTTTTAGATACTTCCTTTCTTTTTAGAAAAGTAAAAGACTTTTGTTTAAATAATCCAATGTTTTTTCACAGGATGTGATAGGGGACGAGGAAAGCACTAACGATATCTCTCACTACATCGGGATGTTGGACCCGTGGTACAAGCGGAACATCCAGGGTCTGATGGATCTTTCCACTCCCGTTTCCGGTCAGGTAATTATCACGGCTGTATCCATCCAACAACTGGTCCCTGTGTGATGGACTATGAAATCTGGCAGATGTAGCGGGATGTAAAGTCCTCTAATTTGGAGCTTCCGCCTCAAAGTTGGTAGACAACCATGTCCTGCCATGCAAGGTCTATAAGAAATGGGGGGAGGGTGGTGTGCCCCCATTCTAGGGAAGCACTTTGGATGATTCCCCTAATGAGGGAAAAGAGGGGACAGGGACTGTGTCCCCCTAGTTGAACCATGGGAAACTATAGGAAAGTCGGCTTCTTCTTTGAACTTGAGTTATTTGGAACCTCGCAAATGAAGTGACCGCACCCTACACCCTCTGCCGATGTTGGATGTTATGTTACTAAAGGTTTGCAAGCAAAGTGTTTATTTCATTAAACCTGCATTCCCAGCAGCTTTTTACGCTTTAGGAACGGGGGGGGGGGGGGGGGGGGGTCCAGCTGATCTGAGTTTGGTGACAAAGGGACAGGTACCAGTAACGATTGTGGCTCCATTGTAGGGTTGTAATTTGGTTAGGCCAGCCTGGGTATTGGGCAGCGAGATAAAACACTGGTCTACCCTGTATGTACAGGATAAAGTCTGCATTGCCCTTTATAGCATATCTAAACCTTAAAGAGGAAGCAAAGGCAAATTTATTTATTTTTTTTAAACGCACACCCTGTAAGGCAAAGGCATAATGAGCTAGTATGCATAGCATACTAGCTCATTATGAATAACTTACCTGAGAACGAAGCCCCCCCCTCCGAAGCGGTCCTCCGTCTTCCTCTTCGCCGCTGCCATGTATCCCGGAGCGACTTCCGGGTCTCGCGGTTTCCGGCGCTGTGATTCGCCGGAGCCGCGATGACGTCACTCCCGCGCATGCGCACCGACACTCGTGGCATATCACTCGCTGCATGCGCCGTAGACAGCGGTAGCTGTCTTTGGGTAAATATCTCCTAAACCGTATAGGTTTTGGAGATATTTCTTGGACCTACAGGTAAGCCTTATTCTAGGCTTACCTGTAGGTCAAAGTGTGTTGTAAGGGTTTACAACCACTTTAACTGACATCACTTGTACATCATTCCTTTTGACCTGCAGATGAATGAACAGAAAGATACAAATGTAACAATATGCTACATTTGTATCTTTCTATATTCCATCTGAAGAAGTGTTATTGTAAACACTGTCAGACTTCTTTTTTTGGCAGCTAGAGCTGCTGACATCTTCTCTGAGTATACTGAATTGTTGGCTTTGCATAAAAAAAAGCCAACAATTGCTGTATAGTAGGAGTGCTAATCCCAGAAGCAGGGCAGAGAGCCTGGACATGCACACATGTTCTGTGTATAATGATATTTTTTTTGGGGCAACCACTTTAAAGCGGGAGTCCGCCAGGAGTCCGCCGTTTTTTTTTGTTTTTTTTTAAAGCCAGCAGCTACAAATACTGCAGCTGCTGACTTTTTTAAAATAATGACACTTACCCGTCCAGCGCGCCCGCGATGTCGGCACCCGAAGCCGATCTCTCGATCGTCTCTCGGGTGCTGCCGCCGCCATCTTGGGTATGGGAATCAGGAAGTGGAGCCTTTCGGCTTCATTTCCCGGTTCCCTACTGCGCATGCACGAGTCGCGTTGCGCAATAAGGATGGTCCCCGCTGCCTCTGGGATCCGTGCGTTTCCCAGCAGGCAGCGGGGGACCTTCGGAAAGGGGCGTAGATTCGGCAGAATCTACGCCGGAAGTGGGTGCAGATACCTGTACTGTACAGGTACCTGCACCCCCCTCCCCCCTGAAAGGTGCCAATTGTGGCGCCGGGGGGGGGGGGGGGGGGGGAGGATTCCAATGAGCGGAAGGTCCACTTTAGGGTGGACCTCCGCTTTAAGAGCAAAACTATTATTATATATCAGTTTGCCAATCCTTAGGTGTTGTGGTTGCATTAGCTTTCTTTTATCAGGATTTTCTTTCTTTAAATTTGACCTGATGATCCTGCCTATTAACACATGTCCTGTCCTAGGGTGACAACGCTCACTCACTGTACTGTATCTCTGGAGGAGCAGCGATGTCACACTCGGATGGGAAGTTATCAGCTCACTTCCGGGCAGGATCAATGGCTGTTTTTTGTTTTTTTTGGTATATTTAACAGACCAAATATGAGCACATGAGAAGAGTTTATTGTTATGTTTTACTTACGCATTGTTCTCGTATCTCACAGTCGCCTACTCCTGAAAACGACTCGGCAGACACGCGGAAAATGCCCATCCTTGCCGACATGGTGCTGTATTATTGCCGCTTTGCCAAGCGATCTTTGCTTCTGCAGCTCTACAGAGCCGAGGTAAATCTTTACAATTTCTACCACCACTGTATTCTATTCCTTAAAATTGCACCAGACGGCGGGGGGGGCGGGGGGGTGGGGAGCTTTATTGTGTGCCCCCCTTGTTTTCACCCTTTTTGATAAAAATGTGTTTAAATTTTGAGCATTCCCCTGAAACGGGGCTTCTAAAGCGTGCCATCATGTTAGGTCAGGGCTTCTCAGCTCCAGTCCTCAAGGCGCCCCAACAGGTCACGTTTTGAGGATTTCTCTAAGCCCTTGTACACACGGTCGGAACATTCCGGCGGAAAATGTCCGATCGGACCGCGTTGTCGGATAATCCGACCGTGTGTGTGGGCTCCATCGGACTGTTTCCGACGGAATATCCGACGGACAAAGTTTTAGAGCCGGGCTATAAAACTTTCCGACAACGTGATCCGATCGGACTTTGTCCGATTTATGTGTAGAGAATTCCAATCGGACAAAGTGCCACGCATGCTCAGATCAAATTCCTAGACCAAAGCTATTGGCTGCTAGCCTGAACGTAGTCCCGTCGTAACAAAATAACGTCATCACGTTACGTACGATCGGGTTTTCCGACAACTTTGTCCGACCGTGTGTTTGCAACATCACTTCCGGACCTCTTCCGGAATTAATCAGTCGGAATTACTCCGACGGATTTGGTTGTCGGAATCTCCGACCGTGTGTACAAGGGCTTAGATGAAACAGCTGTGGTAATTACGAAGGCAGTGAAACTGATCAAATCAGCTGTGCAACATAATGGAAAGCCTGAAAACATGACCCGTCGGGACGCCTTGAGGACTGGAGTTGAGAAACACTGCGTTTAGGTAAATGGTGTTCAGATAGTGTACAATGGTCAGGAACAGAGATATATGTTTCATCGGCCAACGTCAACCAGATTGGTTGCTATATGAAGAACCGTCCTCCTTTTTTATTTTTTGTAGATCACCTTTGACGGAGGCAGAAAACAGACAGAGGTCTTCATCCAGTCTTTGGAGCTTGGTCATTCCGCGGCTCTAAGAGCCATCAAAGCTTCAGGTAAGCGCTACAGATCTGTAAATAAGCCGTTGGATTTTCTCAAACCTCTTAAACACAGAGGAACCTTTGAAATAACTCTCTGGTCTCAGGGAACCCCTGGCTAAAAATGACCATAAATCTACAACTCATGATACATTAAAGAGGAGCTGCAGTCAGAAGCAATAGAAGTCAATGCGGAAACGAATTATCTTCGTTTCCATTGACTTCTATGGGGGAAACTCGCTTTGATATGCAAGTGCTTTGGATTACAAGCATTCTTCTGGAACGGAATATGTTCATAATCCAAGGTTCTGCTGTATACTGTGATTCTGTACTTGCCAAATGTGCTGCAGAAATCTCCCTCCCGCTGAGTCTGGCTGCAGCCATTTTAACTGTGGGCAGCTGAAGCTGCTGCCTGTTCACTTCCTGGATTTACACACACACTTTTTTGTAGCGGAAGTGACGTTCCGTCGCCGCCATATTGCTATAACCCGCACTTGTCCACAGTAAGGTTACAGCGAGAAGGCGGTGTCCTGTCAGAAAGCCGTTACCCATCAGAAAATGCAAGGGAAGTGAAGTTTCGTCGTGGCCATCTTGGTACACCCGCACTCACCTGCAGTAAGCCTACAGTCAGCAGTAGAAAATACAGTATTTTGAAATCTGTTTTTGATGTTGAATTTTTAAATCCTGTATTTCACTATATAAGCTGAGTTTACTGTTAAAAATAAGAGTGAAATGCAAGACTTTGTGGCTGTAAAAAGATGTCCGCTTCGCGACTTCAGACTGTAGGCTTACTGTGGACGAGTGTGGGATGCACCAAGATGGCCGCGACAGAAAACATCCCTTCGGTTGCACTTTCTGATGGGTAGCGGCTTTCTGATAGAACACCGGCAAGAGGACATCTTGTGACACCCACCGGAGTCTCGCATTTCACACTTATTTTCACCAGTAAACGGAACTTATATCGTGAAGTACAGGATTTTGAAATCCGTCACAAGGTTTATATGTTGAATCTCAAAAGCAGCGGAGATCAGCAGGCTTGCCGATGCTTTTAAAATTGAACATCAAAACAGTGTTTTACGGATTTCAAAATACTGTATTTGACTATATAAGCTCCGTTTACTGGTAAAAATATGTGTGAAATGCAAGACTCCTGTGGGTGTAACAAGATGTCCGCTTGCCGCCTTCTGACTGTAGGCTTACTGCAGGCGAGTGCGGGTGTACCAAGATGGCCATGAGGGAACGTCACTTCGGTTGCATTTTCTGATGGGTAATGGCTTTCTGACAGGGCACCGCCTTCTCCCTGTAACCTTACTGTGGACAAGTGCGGGTGTAGCAAGATGGCGGCAACGGAACTTTGCTTCCATTACAAAATCTGACGGGTCGCCTAATCTGCCGAAACACCAGCACACCTCCAGCTCTAACGCTCTCATTGGCCCCCTTATGATTAAATTCCCCCAACACCCTGGTAAACTCTCACGAGAGTGAGAGAGAGAGAGAGCTGTGTATGATGTCATAAGCCGAGGCTAATGACCAGACAAGAAACAGGAAGTGGGAAATTAAAACAACAAGAAGAGTAGAAGTTTTAATAGATGTAAAGGTAAAAAAAATGACTGCAGGTCCTCTTTAGTGTGATAGTAGGGAGAATGCTCCTTACACTTGGGGTCATTGTGAAGAATTTTTACCTTACAGATAAAAAAGATGAATGGTGTCATTGGGAACATATATGAGAGGCAAAAAAACTGTTCACCCCACAAGGAGTCCCTAGCAACCTCTGGAGGAACCCTAGTTGAAAAACCCTGCTATACCGAGTTCACCCGCCTTGGAGAAGAATGGTGCCATCCACTATTTCACGACAGAACTCTTCACGAACTGTGGGCAAGCCTGTAAGGTTTGTGAAGAATACAACTTCTCGAAATAAGGAGGTAGTCTGGTGAACGGGAAGTTTGTCATTTTGGACCATTCAGTGAAGACTGAGAATGAAAACCCTCCATGTAGATGCCATATGGAAGCCTTTCTCAAGCTTTTCAACATGGAGGAACCCTTAGAATAATTTTCTGGTCTCAGGGAACCTTGGCTTAAAATGACTATATCTACAATTCATGGTACATTAGTGTGATGGTCAGTGGGAAGAATGCTCCTCAGGCTTGTGATCATTGGGAAGAATTTCCCCCTTACAGATAGCGAAAAAGATCAATGGTGTCTATAGGAACTTATCTGAGGGGAAAAAATTGGTCGTTCCTCAAGGAACCCCTAGCTACCTTTTTTGGAGGAACCCTGGTTGAGAAATCCTGCAATACCGAGTTCTCCCGCCTTGGAGAAGAATGGTGCCATCCACTATTTCACGACAGAACTCTTCACGAACTGTGGGCAAGCCTGTAAGGTTTGTGAAGAATACAACTTCTCGAAATAAGGAGGTAGTCTGGTGAATGGGAAGTTTGTCATTTTGGACCATTCAGTGAAGACTGAGAATGAAAACCCTCCATGTAGATGCCATATGGAAGCCTTTCTCAAGCTTTTCAACATGGAGGAACCCTTGGAATAACTTTCTGGTCTCAGGGAACCTTGGCTAAAAATGACTATATCTACTCATGGTACATTAGTGTGATGGTCAGTGGGAAGAATGCTCCTCAGGCTTGTGTTCATTGGGAAGAATTTCCCCCTTACAGATAGCGAAAAAGATCAATGGTGTCTATAGGAACTTATCTGAGGGGAAAAAATTGGTCGTTGCTCAAGGAACCCCTAGCTACCTTTTTGGAGGAACCCTGGTTGAGAAATCCTGCGTTGGATAATGGAACGGCAGAACGGTGGCCACAGCTCCAAGGTCATTGCCAAATCCAGCCAAAACGTAAAATTTTTTTTTTGGAAAGGCTCAAATCATGTCAAGTTGGTAGGGTCGGAGGTCATAACCCTTCCCCATTTTTATTTTTTTTGTATAGACTTCCTATCACTTTCTGTCCTAATAAAAGACCACGCATTAAAAACTATCCCTTGCCCAGGAAAACTTTTTAGAAAAAGTGTATGTGAGATGCTGGACTCGGAACGACAGAACTCTTCACAAACTGTGGGCAAGCCTGTAAGGTTTGTGAAGAATACAACTTCTCGAAATAAGGAGGTAGTCTGGTGAACGGGAGGTTTGTCATTTTGGACCATTCAGTGAAGACTAAGAATGAAATCCCTCCATGTAGATGCCATATGGAAGCCTTTCTCAAGCTTTTCAACATGGAGGAACCCTTGGAATAACTTTCTGGTCTCAGGGAACCTTGGCTAAAAATGACTATATCTACTCATGGTACATTAGTGTGATGGTCAGTGGGAAGAATGCTCCTCAGGCTTGTGATCATTGGGAAGAATTTCCCCCTTACAGATAGCGAAAAAGATCAATGGTGTGTATAGGAACTTATCTGAGGGGAAAAAATTGGTCGTTGCTCAAGGAACCCCTATGGAGGAACCCTGGTTGAGAAATCCTGTGTTGGATAATGGAATGGCAGAACGGTGGCCACAGCTCCAAGGTCATAGCCAAAATCCAGCCAAAACTTAAAACATTTTTTTTTGGAAAGGCTCAAAATGTGTCAAGTTGGTAGGGTCGGAGGTCATAACCCTTCCCCATTTTTTTTTTTTTTTTTTTTGTATAGACTTCCTATCACTTTCTGTCCTTCTAATGAAAGACCACGCATAAAAACTATCTCTTGCCCAAGAAAACTTTTTAGAAAAAGTGTATGTGAGATGCTGGACTCGGATCTATAGTTCATCGATCAGGAGGTATTTGTGGGACTTAATGGTTAAACATCATCAGCTCTACCACAAAATCGGAGAGTCCCCCAAGTGGTGATGGCCTCCAAAAATTGGGAAATTCAAGTGAAATCAACAAAAAGAGAGCATAAGTCATGGTCATCCTAAAGGAGGAGCTCCAGTCACCCCTCAAAAAAGTTAATATAAGGGCAGTAACCTGTCCAGGGATCCAGCGCTGTCCTCATCTGAGCCGATTCTTCAATGGGTTTCGGGGGACCAATTGTCGGCAACTTAACTAAGGGAAAACGGTAGTGAAGCCTTGCAGCTTCACAGCCGGCTTTCCACTGTGCTTTGTGAATGGTCCCGCAGTCTTCTGGGACTTGTGATGTGTACCATTAATGCCGCGTACACGCGACCGGGATTTCTGGCAGACTAGGTCCGATGGTCTTCCTATACGGATTTTCAGTGGACTTCCGACTGACTTTCCGAACGAATGGACTTGCCCACACACGACCGGACTAAGTCCGTCCGAAAGTCCGTTCGTTTTGAACGTGATGACGCAAGACGGGTCTAAAAAAAGGAAGTTCAATAGCCAGTAGCCAATGGCTTTCCTTGCGTTGTATTTGGTCCGTCGGACCAGCACACACACAAACGGTTTTCCCGATAGGAATTGAGTCCGTCGGACAGATTTGAAACGTTCTAAGTCGGATTTTTAAAACAAAAAATTATCGGATTAGCCCACGCGCGATCGGATTGTCCGACGGACTGACCCCGTCGGACCTAGTCTGCCGGAAAGTCCGGTCGTGTGTACGCGGCATTAGCTATGGGGGAAGGAGGGAAGTGGGAGAGGGTACCTATCAAAACCAGGTGCCCCCCCACCAAAAAAAAAGGTGTCAATTGCTAAAGAGAAGAGGGGGAGAAGGCAAACAAATGGAACTTCCCATTTTGGGTGAAGTTCTGTTTTAAGCATTCATAATCATTTAGTGCTGATAACAAAGTGAAAACAGAAAGATTAAAAAAAAAAGGTAGCCGACGTGTTTCAGGAGCCAACGACTCCCCTTCATCAGGGCTTGCAAAAAAAAAAAAAAAGTGACAAAGCTTCCTACAGAACTCCAAGTAGGTGTTCCCTGTTTGAGGAGGAACATTAGAGTGCTGGAAATACTTCTGCAGGGCCAATGCTTCCAAAATTTTAGGGTGCAGTAGTCCTAAATCTAGCGCCCAGCCTCTAATTAAACGTCCTTTTGTCTTTAGGTCCCGGCTGTAAGAGGCTCGGCATAGACGGAGATCGCGAAGCAATCCCATTTACACTACAAATCGTCTACAGCAAGGTAAGGAGACGAGGCTCATTTCTTCTGCTACAATTACTGGGTGTCCTCCCAACTAACGCAAAACACGCTGCGGCCAGTCACGGCGCAGTCCTCCGTGTTCTTCCGTTATTAACCAATGACCTGCAGCAGCCACAATATGCAGTATAAGGAAGGAAGGAAGTAATGGCCCGGGTCATGTGACCTCAACTTACTTTTTTCACTAACTCAGCTCCTCTTTTCAGCAAGCATAAGCGTGATAGATTTGCGGGAACTCACGTGCTGACATATCCTTTACCACGAGATGCCGAAACACTATTTGCTAATGCATTTCGGTGCCGTTCATTTTATTTTTTTTCTTAATAGCACCCAAATGTACCAAAGCAACAAACACGCGCTGCAACACACTCCAACAAACCATGGTGCATTTCATCTAAAGCCCCACCACATGAAGCGACGTTCCGTCACCGCCATCTTGCTACACCATGCATTCCAACTGTGAAAATGAAAAACACAAATAGACTTATTTAACTGCCTGCCGACCGTATACTGTACATGAATACAGCGGCAAGGGCGGCTCTCCTGTGCTGGATCGTGTACCTAGCATGTGATCCACAACTTCCGCGTTGGGGGAGGGCAGGCGCGCAGCCCGCTCCCACTGCGCTTATCCACAGCGGGAGCCGATCAGCGGGTAACCGTGGACTTGATGTCCGCCATCACCCGCAGATTGTTCATTACACAGGCAGGTCTGTTTATGTAAACAAGGCAGATTGCCGTTCAGTCAGAGGGGAAGGCATTAAATCCTGCGAAAATTGGGAAAATGGATCACTGCCTTCTGCTAGTACAAGCTCCTCCCGCAGTTTAGAAAAACGCTGGCTAGGAACACATTTAACCCTTTGATCGCCCCCCCCCGGTGTTAACCCTTTCCCAGCCGGCGTCGTGGTTACAGTAACAGTGCATATTTTTAGCACTGAACGCTGTGTCACTGGTTCCCAAAAAGTGTCAATTAATGTCCCGACTGCCCGCCGCAATATCGCAGTCCCGCTATAAGTTGCTGATGGCCGCTATTACTAGTAAAAAAAAAAAAAATTCAATAAATAAAAATTCCATAAAAATATCCCATAGTTTTGTAGACACGATAACTTTTGCGCAAACCAAATCTATATACGCTTATTGGGATTTTTTTAACCAAAAATATGTAGCAGAATACATATTGGCTTAAATTGATGAAGGGCCCTGAAATGTGAGTTGCCATATAATGGAGGGGGGGGGGAAGATACCAGTAGGCCCTGGTTTGAGATGGTAAAGGGGGGGGGGAGGGTTTGGACCCCTTGAGAGGGGGGAGGAGGAAAAGGAGGGGGCTACTTGACTTGAGATGTGTTTTTTGTATTTGTGAGATGTATTTTCTATTTATTTTTTTGTACGTGGGATTATTCTATACAATGTGTATTTTTGCTGTATGTGGATAATATGAATGTGAAATGTGTTTGATTTATTGTTTTAAGAAAACTCTTGTAATAAAGATTACTAGATTTTAAAAAACAAAAACAAATTGATGAAGGAATTCACTTTTTTTTTTTTTTTTTTTTTAATAGCAGAAAGTAAAAAAAAAAAAAAAAAAAAAAAAAAAAAAAATGATATATATATATATATATATATATATTTTTTAAAACCTCTGCGGTTTTTATTTATATTTTTTTGCGCTATAAACAAAAAAAATATATATAAATAAATATATATATATATATATATATATATATATATATATATATATATATATATATATATATATATATATATATATATATATATTACACACACACACGCACACATATAATTATTATTATTTTTTTTTGTTTATAGCGCAAAAAAAAAAGATAAATAAAAACCGCAGAGGTGATCAAAATACCACAAAAAGAAAGCTCTATTTGTGGGAAGAACAGGATATCAATTTTATTTGGGTACAACGTCGCACAACTGCGCAATTGACAGTTAAACTAACGCAGCGCCGCAAAAAGTGGCCTGGTCAGGAAGGGGCTGGGGGAGGGGGTGGAGTAAACCTTCCGGAACTGAAGTGGTTCATAAGGCTGGATTCACACTTATGGCATTTTTAGTGCTTTTTGCATTTTGCAGATTTGCTCTACAGAACGTGTTCCATAGGAAACCATGATAAATGGACTGCAGTGCAAATCTGCAAAATGCAAAAAGCACTAAAACTGCCGTAGGTGTGAATCCGGCCTAAGGAAGTGTGAACATCAGTGATCCGGATCGACAGATCAGGATTCAGGACAACCAGTCAGATCCAGTATGAAGTCAGAGTAGAGAAATACAGTTGTGATTGGTTGCAGTCTGAAGGTGATTTTGGTCTGGCTACAAAAAACAAAGAGAGAGAGAGAGAGAGAGAGAGAGAGAGAGAGAGAGAGAGAGAGAGAGAGAGAGAGTACCGGTGACATGGATTTGTCAATCTTGTGTTCCCGCAGTCCAGTGTGAGCGGCCGAAGTCGATGGAGTGATGGAGAGAAAGTCTGTACGTCGGTCAGCTTGAGGAAAGCGTGCAACTCATACGAAGAACTTGGTAAGTCAACTGATAAAAAAATAATAATAAGAATGTATTGGGTGTAGCCAAGAAACAGTGAGATCCGTTCCTCTGCTCAGAACTGACTTTGCAGCTCTGGGTGGAGTGGGTTGTACAGATATGGATGGATCCCTTGCTGTTTGTGACACTAGTGGAAAAATATCTGTCCATGTATAGGTCACCCCCGTTTATGGCTGGGTTGTAATTGGCTCAGACTGATTGCATGGTTTTTCACCTGGTTTTTCCCTAAGCTTTAGTCTATATATATATATATATATATATATATATATATATATATATATATATATATATATATATATACGTCATTACTTTGACATAAGGCTACTGTCACACTGGGGCGGGGGGCGGGGGGGCGTTAGAGGTAAATCTTGCTACTTCCTTTACAATATTAGTATGATTCATTATTTAGAGAGAGAGAGAGAGAGAGAGAGATAGATATAGAGAGATAGATATAGATATACCTCTCTATCTCTCTTATATATATATGAGAGAGAGATATTCCATAGGAGTTTTGGCTGTATCAGCTCCTGATATCATACCAGTATCATTGGGATTAAAAAATGCCTCAGACTTGGTTACCAGTGGGAGCAAGAAAATGACAGTGCCTGTGGTCAGTTGGTACTGGTGGGATGAATAGTGCCCCATCATTTAGTGTCAGTTAGTGCCCCATCATTGGTATCAGTGGGAGGAATTGTACCCAATCATTGGTGTCAGTGGGAGGAATAGTGCCCCATCATTGGTGTCAGTTAGTGCCCCATCATTAGTATCAGATGAGGAATAGTGCCCCCTCATTGGTGTCAGTGGAAGAAATAGACCCCCGCTGTTGGTATCAGTGGGAGGAATAGTGCCCCATCATTGGTGTCAGTGGGAGGAATAGTGCCCCATCATTGGTGTCAGTAGGAGGAATAGTGCCTCATAGTGGGTGTCAGTGGGAGGAATAGTGCCTCATAGTGGGTGTCAGTGGGAGGAATAGTGCCTCATAGTGGGTGTCAGTGGAAGGAGTGGCGCTTCATCATTGGTGTCAGTGGGAGGAATGGTGCCCCGTCATTGGTGTCAGTGGAAGGAGTGGCGCTTCATCATTGGAGTCAGTGGGAGGAATGGTGCTCTAAGGGCCAGATATATGCTTGCAAAGGGCCACATCTGGGCCCCCGGGCTGCAGTTTGGAAAGCAGTTTGGTATTTTTACAAGCTTCTCTATTGCTGTGGTGATCTGTGTTTATACCGCTATGTTCTTTCCTTAGATTCCAGAATGGAATGCCTGAATCTCACTGTACGGGAGGTGGTGAAGAGACAAAACTCCAAGACGAAGAAAAGCTTCAACCAGGTGAGAACCACACGGGACAAGAGAGGCAAACAGCTGACTCCGCAGGCTGGCATGCTTGGGGTATGGGGCATGCTTGGGGTATGGGGCATACTTGGGGTATGGGGCATACTTGGGGTATGGGGCATACTTGGGGTATGGGGCATACTTGGTGTATGGGGCATGCTTGGGATATGGGGCATACTTGGGGTATGGGGCATACTTGGGGTATGGGGCATGCTTGGGATATGGGGCATACTTGGGATATGGGGCATACTTGGGATATGGGGCATACTTGGGATATGGGGCATACTTGGGGTATGGGGCATGCTTGGGATATGGGCATGCTTGGGGTATGGGGCATACTTGGGGTATGGGGCATGCTTGGGGTATGGGGCATACTTGGGGTATGGGGCATGCTTGGGGTATGGGGCATGCTTGGGGTATTACCCAGCAGACTTGCTCTGGAATTGGGGGAACATATTTGTAATGATGTTGCTGGCAGTATACATTTGATTGGTCAATGAAGGGTGGATATACATGGTGCTATATTGTCAGGATGGATCAGTCACAATAAGGCAACACAGACATCATCTGTGAGCTGCTCTGAGGTTAGACTACATGCAGCCCGTTCATTCTGAGGCAGATCCCGACCAGTTCATTTCAGGAAAACGTTACAGAGGAATGAGACGGGAATTGATTTCCTTCTTAATGAAGGGCTTTCTATAGCCAACCATATAATACAATTCAGTCCATCACTAGACTCTCCGCAATCCACACTACTGCCAAACAGCAACTCTCCTCACCTACTAAAAAAGAAGTATTTAAAGCCTTTAGCTCTTTCAAAAAAAAAACCTTGACTTGATTAAAGTTGTTTGCCACTTCTATCCTCAGAAAGAAGTTCCTCTTTACTGAGTCTGATGCTACATTATTGACCACTGAACCACAGCCGACCACCACTAATCCCCCCCCCCCCCCCATTCTTTCCAGCAGATCAGCATTTCGCAAATCAAAGTAGACAAAGCGCAGATTATTGCGCAGAATGGAGGAACGTTCCCCTTGTGCCTGGACCAGGATGAACGCAAAATTCTTCAGAGGGTCATCAAGTAAGATATTTTCCTTTATCCTTAGTCCCATCTATAAAAAAAAAGCAGTGAAAGAGGAAGAATGAACCAAGCAGGGTACGACCACGTGGTACTTTGGACTCAATGATGTCTGAGAATGTGATAGTTCTACTAAATTGACGATAGGCTACTGTCACGGTCAGGGGTCCGACTCGGAGACCATTGGCTATAGCAGCAGAGAGGTTCCCACTGAGCAGCAGGATATGTATACAAGCAGGTCACCCTGGCAGCTGAGGTGGGCTCGCCCAAGGTGAAGCACTAACTGGTGTTCACCAGAGCTCCTGATGGTGGAGACGGGTTTAGCTGCATGTTAGTACCAGGTCCCCGTCCTCAGAATCGCCTCACCAGGAGGCGAGCAAGCCAGGGTTCAGTAGCAGATTGGTTGAGATCAAACAGAAGTGTAGTCAGTAAATAAGCCAAAGGTCAGTAACAAGTGGTTGCAGGTTGGGACCAAGCAGAAGTGTAGTCGAGGAACAAGCCAGAGGTTGGTAATGAGTGGTTGCAGGTTGGGATCAAGCAGAAGTGTAGTCTAGGAACAAGCCAGAGGTTGGTAACGAGTGGTTGCAGGTTGGGATTGAGCAGAAGTGTAGTCCAGGAACAAGCCAGAGGTTGGTAACGAGTGGTTGCAGGTTGGGATTGAGCAGAAGTGTAGTCCAGGAACAAGCCAGAGGATGAGTGGTTGCAGGTTGGGATTAAGCAGAAGTGCAGTCCAGGAACAAGCCAGAGGTTGGTAACAATTGGTTGCAGGTTGGGATCAAGCAGAAGTGTAGTCTATGAACAAGCCGGTGGCTGGTAATTAGTGGTTGCAGGTTGGGATCGAGCAGAAGTGTAGTCGAGGAACAAGCCCAGGATCTGTAACGATTGGTAGGGAAGATACAAGCAGAAGGAGTGACAAGAGCAAGATATTGGCTGGAGGTAGCACAATAATCTGGCAAACAGGAAGTGCAAAGGCATGGCCTAAAAAGAAAGTTCATGGGAGATGCAAAGGGTGCAAGGTTCAAGAAAAACAAGGCAAGGTTGTCCAAGGAATCAGGCAGGGAGCTATCCAGCATCTCAAGTGGTTTAGTTTTCAGGCTCAGATGCGGGAAACCCCCTGTTGAGTGAGACCTATGACTCTGCAATCAGCAAATCTCATGTCAATGCCAATAGGAGAGTTCTAGCTCTGGCTCAGCAGGGGGTGTGCCAGACCTCTGTAGAGGGACTCCTGCTTCCACATAGAGAGCCAAGTGCCTGTCCCTGCTGCATGCTGGCAGGGGACAGGCTTTTCAACTCCGGCTGTGACCGTTTTCTAAAGAAAACAAGACTTTGTCACATTTTGCTGGATTTTTCTTACTAAAACAAGTTCAGTTGTGGTTTAGCCATTTGTCTACCAGTGCCATTTATTAGCAGCAGCTGGTAGAACGGGAATGTTAAACACACACTATGTCTTGTAAATGTGTTCACTTAGCAATGGGCTTTTCATGTAGAAGTGATCTGGGAAGCTGTAAACCCCCCCCCCCCCCCCCCCCCGTTTACTTCCACAGCCTGCTAAAAAGTTATGACCCTTACTCCTGCACCCCCTGCCCAAGAGCCTGGTATCTTGAGCTCCACTGTCCAACCTGTAGACCCTGAACCAACGTGGCGAGTATAGGTGGGTAGAACGAAGGGAGATCAGTGAATGCCTGTTTGTTGATCTCCCTTCCGGTGAATGTACATGGAAGCAATGTGTATTACTGTATTTAAAAGAAAGAAACATAATCCAGCTCAACCGCTTGTGTCTCAAGTGAAAATGCTGAAGACCGGTGCTCATGCTGGGGTATCTGTGACCCCATACAATGATAGTCCACTGTAGAAAGAAGTCGGCAAATCGGCGCTCCTCTTTTTTTTTTTTTTTTTTAGGTACATAGCACGCATACTATACAAAACTAACGCGTTTCAGCCATTGCAGCCTTCCTGAGAAAGGCTGCCATGGCCGAAACGCGTTTGATTTTTAGTACTGTATCCATGCTATGTAGCCAATAAAGATTAATAAGAGGACCACCGAGTTGACGGCTTCTTTCTACAGTGGACTGTATTACATTATTTCACGTCCGGGATCGGCTGTCACTCTCCCCGACAGATGTGGCCAGGGAACAAGCTGATAGAGCCTGTGCTCAATTCATTTCAGTGGAGGTCTGGGGAGACATCTAGGATCTAATGGACCCCAGATGTCTCAAGTAGAGAGAACCTGTCATTACAGTGTGCTGCCACATAGGGGGCTATTGGTCCTTCTTTGTGATACCAATAAAGTTAATTGTAAAAAAAAAAAAAAAAAAAAGTAGCATTAAAAAAATTAATTTTAAATGTCCCCAACCACCACATACACACATATAAAAACAAAGTACAAAAATGACAATTGCGTTATTCTTATCGCAACGAACGCCAGAGTGCGAGTAATAATTCCAGGTCAGATTATTCATGGATAACTCGAAACTTTGTCGCCATTTCAATATCCTATTTTATGGTTTGACATGTTCAGTATTTATTTACTTGTTGCAACCTCAACTTTTTTATTATTTCACAAAAAAAAATAAAAAAATTAGGTGATATATTGTGTTTGTGCGCAGTAAAATTAACTTTAGAGTATTTTTTACTGGAATTTTGCATTTGATAAACATGTGCACAGATATTGTGTGACGGGAAACATTGCAATGACCCCCATTTTCTTCTCCGTGATATTAAATGTTAAACGAATCTTCAAACTTAAAATGCACTTCTAATATATGCACACACAAAAAAAAAAAAAAAAACAATAAAAAAAAACAATAGTCCTTTAAGGTGGTGATTTAACAAGTTTTATGAATAAATGGTCCTACCTCAGTACATCCAGTAGGGGGCACTCCAGGACCGCTTCCACAAATTTCACACCGAATATTCAAGCACCTGCAAAAAAGCCGAGATGTGTTGGAATCAGGACTTGTTGACTTTAGATGAGCCGTTGTGCGTTTTTTTTCTGCATTTTCCATGTAGGCCAAACGCACAGACATGACAGAGTCCACCAGTCACAGTGCGGAGCCTCCATACAGCACGTCGGGGCTCAGCCTCTGCTTTATGCTTCCATTCACCTCAATTCAAAGGGAAACCCTAAAATACACCGAGCAGCACATCCCACCCACTAAGGGATGCCCAAGTGCTGGAGATGAAGTGGTGACAAGTCGTTTTCCAAATTTTTTGAAAAAAAAAAGGCAAAATATTTTTGTGTGTATGTTCATAAATATTATTCTATACCAGAAGTCTCCAAACTGCGGCCCTTTACACGCCTTTATCCGGCCCTTGGGGATTCCTCCCACCGATATATTCCTCGAAACATTACTTCTTTCATTGTCAATGATGGGGCACTATTCCTCCCACTGACACCAATGATGGGGCACTATTCCTCCCACTGATACCAATGATGGGGCACTATTCCTCCCACTGACACCAATGATGGGACACTATTCCTCCCACTGACACCAATGATGGGGCACTATTCCTCCCACTGATACCAATGATGGGGCACTATTCCTCCCACTGATACCAATGATGGGGCACTATTCCTCCCACTGATACCAATGATGGGGCACTATTCCTCCCACTGATACCAATGATGGGGCACTATTCCTCCCACTGACACCAATGATGGGACACTATTCCTCCCACTGACACCAATGATGGGGCACTATTCCTCCCACTGACACCAATGATGGGACACTATTCCTCTCACTAATTCCCATTATGGGGCACTATTCCTCCCACTGATACCAATGATGGGGCACTATTCCTCTCACTAATTCCCATTATGGGGCACTATTCCTCCTCCTACTAACCACTGGTGCTCTTTGTATTGTTTTTTTACTCCCACTGACCACAATCTGGCCCCCTTAAAATCTGAAGGACCTTTTGTTTAAAAAGTCTGGAGACCCCTGATCTATACGGGGTACATATTTACATACACAAGTGTAACCAATTAAAGCGGTAAGAAAATAAATAAATAGAATAACTAAATTAGAAAACCTCCATCTATAGAGCCCTATACCCACAGGTGATCCAGAGGAAGGTGAAAACACCCCCTATAAATCATGATCCAATTTGCTGCAGTGGGATGAAAAAAAAAAAATTCCTTCCAGATCAACGAATCAGCAGCCCCAATGTGCGCGTTTTGTGGCGCTTGGTAACCCTTGGCAACCACTGCGCGCTGTGTGTGCTCGGACTGTACATCCTAACAGCGATTGTTTCTTCTCTTCGTTTTTTAGGTGTGAGGTGTCACCGTGTTACAAGCCCGAAATCAGAGACTTCCGTAAAATCTACCGACCGCACTGGTCACAGACGGCTCAGGACCAGTTCTGCTCCCTCCTGTGCCTGCCGGTGGCAACGTTCAGCGGGGGTCACCTCTAGAGGGCGACACACAGCCTACCGTCTAAATGAATGCGCCGTTTTATTTGTCTGTCCCTCCGCAACTGGGAGAGTCTTCCTTCTATGGTACGAGCAAAATGTTTCATCGCAGCAAAGAGATACTTCAATGTTGGATTTGAGATACAAAGTTTAAAGAACTATTCCTATTGGCCTCCATCCCATGCGATCTGGATGGTCCATAAGTGAAGTCCCACCCCTTCCTGCCATGTAGGACTCTGGGAAGAAGAGATATCGGATGCTACATTACAAAAGGCAGCCATATTGTCAAGTAGTTGCTTGAGAAAATGGACAAGAAGTGTTGGAACTCTGAGGTTTTCTTTATATGGTTATTTTATATATTATTGTTACAGAAGGTTTTTTGCCTACATATTATTGTTGTCATCAAATAATACGGCAGTGGTGTGATTGTATGTATATATATATATACAGTATATAGAGAGAGATTTTACATATTGAGCTGGAAGCTTCTACACACCAAAGGGGTTCCGCCATCATCTTGGGTCGTGATAGGAGTCGAGTGGATATCGAATTAAAGCTTCACAATCTAATGCTCAAGTCTAAATACACATCTTTCTTCTAAAGATCGATTGTTTGCAAAGCCATCACGTTTCCGGGACTTCCTTCATCGGGGCTTGGAAAAAAAATGAAAGAATGAATGTGCTGCTCGAACCAGCTGCCGACCAATGAAAACTCACAACACTTCAAAAACATCCAACTATATATTGATTATTTGGTTCTTTTTTTTTTTTTTATGCCCTGATTAAGTGGGCAGAGGGTACAGCCCCTGAAACGCATTGGCTTTGCAGACGATATAACATTAGAATAAACTTGTTGTCAAGACCCGGATCTGATCCTGCAACCTCTGGCAGTGTCTCTTCTTGGTGAGCCACCTGAGATGCTGGACAGCCCCATGCCTGATTCCATAGACAACCTTGCCTTATTTCATGTTTCTCTTGAACCTTAACCCCTTTGCTCCTCCAATGAACTTCCTATTTAAGCCATGCCCTTGCACTTCTTGTTTGCCAGATTATTTTGCTCTTCTACAGCCAACATGTCATTATTGTCACTCCTACTGCCATCCGTATCTTTGCTACCAGTCGTTACTGACCTTTGGCTTGTTCCTTGACTACGCTTCTGCTTGATCCCAACCTGCAACCACTTGTTACTGACCTTTGGCTTGTTCTTTGACTACTCTTCTGCTTGATCCCAACTGACCTTTTGGCTTTTACTTCTCGAATAATCTTCTACTTGATCCCAACCTGCAACTGCTTGTTACCAACCTTTGACTTGTTTACCAACAACACTTCTGCTTGATCCCAACCTGCAACCACTTGTTACTGACCATTGGCTTGTTCTTTGACTACTCTTCTGCTTGATCCCAACCTGCAACCACTTGTTACTTACCTTTGGCTTGTTCTTTGACTACTCTTTTGCTTGGTCACAACCTGCAACTACTCGTTACCAACCTTTGACTTGTTTACCAACAACACTTCTGCTTGATCCCAACCTGCAACCACTTGTTACTGACCTTTGGCTTGTTCTTCGACTACTCTTCTGCTTGATCCCAACTGACCTTTTGGCTTTTACTTCTCGACTAATCTTCTACTTAAGCCCAACCTGCAACTGCTTGTTACCAATACCAACCTTTCACTTGCGTACCAACAACACTTCTGCTTGATCCCAACCTGCAACCACTTATTACTGACCTTTGGCTTGTTCTTCGACTACTCTTCTGCTTGATCCCAACTGACCTTTTGGCTTTTACTTCTCGACTAATCTTCTACTTAAGCCCAACCTGCAACTGCTTGTTACCAATACCAACCTTTGACTTGTGTACCAACAACACTTCTGCTTGATCCCAACCTGCAACCACTTGTTACTGACCTTTGGCTTGTTCTTTGACTACTCTTCTGCTTGATCCCAACTGACCTTTTGGCTTTTACTTCTCGACTAATCTTCTACTTGATCCCAACCTGCAACTGCTTGTTACCAACCTTTGACTTGTTTACCAACAACACTTCTGCTTGATCCCAACCTACAACCACTTGTAAGGCTTCATGTACACGGGACATTTTTACAACCT
Source organism: Lithobates pipiens (assembly GCA_037367395.1). Taxonomy (NCBI): domain Eukaryota; kingdom Metazoa; phylum Chordata; class Amphibia; order Anura; family Ranidae; genus Lithobates; species Lithobates pipiens. The sequence continues at coordinate 45,447 of JAZDVW010001338.1, read as the reverse complement.
CTCCTGAACGATTTAACTGGACAGATAGTGACCCACATTTAAAACGTCCATTTTGCTGCGTTTACAATGGCGCATTTAGCGGGCGTTTTGGCACATTTGCATTTAGAAGCTTTTGAAAAAAATATATATTTTTTTCAAAATGGCCAATAATGAAAAACAACTGTAAACGAAACATGGCTAAACGCGAGTTACTGCATTTAGAAGCATTTGACGCTTGAAATGCCTCTAAACTCAGCGTCTGAAGTCATTTTTTTGCTTTCCAAAAAAGGCCTCTAAACTCAACTGCCTAGAAACAACTATAAACGACCCTGTATACATCTACTGATAAAGCAATATAGAGGAGAGTTCCGGAGCAGTTGAAAAAAAATGCCCAACTGCTCCTAAATGTCAGTTTAGCAGCAGTGTACATGAGGCCTTACCGACCTTTGGCTTGTGCCTTGAATACGCTTCTGCTTGATCTCAACCTGCGACCATTTGTTACCGACCTTTGGCTTATTTCTCGACTACTCTTCTACTTGATCCCAACCTGCAATCGCTTGTTACCAATCTTTTGGCTTTTTTCTCGAATACACTTCTGCTTGATCCGAACATGCAACCACTTGTTACCGACCTTTGGCTTGATCCTTGACTATGCCCTTGCCTGATTTCAACCTGCAACCGCTTGCTGACCCGTGGCTTGTTTCTTAACTATGCTTCCACTTGATCCCAGCCTGCGACCACTTGTTACGGAACTTTGGCTTGTACCTCGTCTATACTTCTGCTTGATCACAATCTGCGACCACTTGTTACTGACCTTTGGCTTGTTCCTTGACTACTCTTCTACCTAATTCCAATCTGAAACCACTTGTTACTGACCTTCGGCTTGTTCCTTGACTATGTTTCCGCTTGATCCCAACCTGCAACCACTCGTTACCGACCTTTGACTTGTCCTCGACTACGCTTCTGCTTCATCCCAACCTGAAATCGCTTGTTACTGACCTATGGCTTGTTCCTCGACTACTCTTCTACCTAATTCCAATCTGCAACCGCTTGTTACTGACCTCTGGCTTGTTCCTTGACTATGTTTCCAATTGATCCCAACCTGCAACCACTCGTTACTGACCTTTGGCTTGTCGTCAACTACGCTTCTGCTTCATCCCAACCTGTAATCGCTTGTTACTGACGTTTGGTTTGTTCCTTAACTATGCTTCCGCTTGATCCCAACCTGCAACCACTTGACTTGTTCCTCGACTACTCTTCTGCCTGATCCTAACCTGCAACTACTTGGTACCGACCTTTGGCTTGTTTACGGACTACGATTATGCTTGATCCCTACCTGTTATATCTGCTACTGGACCCCAGGCTTGCTCACCTCCTGGTGGGGACCTGGAACTAACAGGCAGCAAAACCCATCTCCACCATCAGGAGCTCTGGTGAACACTGGCTAGTGACTAGACCCAGCACCTCGGGTGAGCCCGCCTCATCTGCCAGGGTGACCTGTTGGGTACCTATCCTGCTGGTTGGTGGGAGCCTCTCTATAGCTACCGGTCTCTGAGCCTGACCATGACACCTGCTTGTATACCTATCCTGGTGGTTGGTGGGAAGCCTCTCTATGGCTATAGCTACTGGCCTCCGAGTCGGACCCCTGGCCGTGACACTTGTATTTGGACTTGAATATTATGGTGTGACACTTCAACTTCAGATCTACTCCAATTGTGATGTATTGTCACATGAAAGGAAGGAAATAAGATTTTAAAAGATGAAAAAAGAAAACCCCTCCTAAAAAAAAGCAGGACGAAGTACTTGGGAATTTGTGCAATATGTTGTGATTCTGGATCTAAAAACCAAAATCCCGTTCAGGTTTTGGACTGCGTAGGAAACTTTTAGCCCCTGGACAGGTTATTTGTGGTCCCCATAGGGAGGATTTGTCTTCACTCTTTGATGACCACAGCCAACAGGACAAGATGTCATAGACATTATTCCCCCCCCCCCCTCCTCTGTCAGGCATCCTGACAAGGGCTCTAAACCCTTCCCCATTTCATCCAACACGAAGAACGAAAAAAGCTTTGTCTGGAGTAGGACCTTGTATTGTAATAAAAGCCTAAACTTAAAAATAAAAATAAAATAAATATGATTTTGATTCTCCGTTAGGGTTGTATTGCTGGAGATCCCTCCCTCTCTAATTGTCCAGATCACCAATGTAATCTCAAATTAAAGTGATAGGAAATCTAAAATTCTGAGTTATCACCATAACAGTAACATATGTTCCCCAACCGGGCGCAGGTGGCAGAAAACAAACAAAAAAAAAAAAAAAAGTTCTAACTATATGTTGCTCATACAGTATGTGCAGATGCGAAAGGGCCAGGCTCCAGACAGCCCGTTCTCCAGGGATAATAACGAACAGCCTCAGCACTTCCCCCAGCTACACCTTCTGATGCGTTTTGCCCTGTCCCTGTGGGCTTAGTCATACAAGAAGCCCCGGGGCAGGGACGAAACGCATCAGTGTTGAGGCTGTTCCTTGCTATCCCCTTGTCACGAGTGCAGCGCTCCCGTTTTCTGGTGGGGATCACCGGAGGATGGATCTCAGCGACCCTCCAAGCATTTCTAATGGCTCACAATGATTTTTAACCATTTTTTTTTATTCAAAAATGAAGCTTCAGCTGTAGTAGAATGGCTTGACAAAAATTATTTTTTGACCTTCAAAAAGACATGTCTCCCAGCTTAATGTCCAGAAAAAGAGGTTTCCCTTGTATGTTTCTTTTTTTTTCCCCCCTAAAAATGTTTTCTTTATGTGAATATTTGTGTATTTATTACCGAGGAAAGCTCCTAAAGTCGAACTAGACTGTATCTGAGCACCACAAGCTGAAAATGCTATTCAATTAATTTTTAATTTTCCAAGCAAACATCCATCCAGGTCTCCATGCTTTATTTTGTTGAGAAATCAATTTGAAAAAACGCCCTCCTGGCATTTCTGGTCGTGGCCATCTTGAGTAAGGGCAGATTTGTGTAGCATTTTCTACCTGGAATCCATCTGCCCCTAGCTCAGACATGCAGGCAGGTAGGTGTGCTTTAGCTGAGAAGATCCCTCCTCCCCTCCTCCTGATGAAGACTCCTCCAAACAAATGGCCACTGCCCCCCCCCCCCACCTACAACTGGCCTTTTAAGCAAGGTCCATAAAGACATGGATGAGCGAGTTTGGGGTGGAGGAACTTGACTGGCCTGCACATGGTCCTGACCTCAACTACCTGAAATCCATCTGTCCCTAGCTCAGACATGCAGGCAGGTGGGTGTGCTTAGCTGAGAAGACCCCTCCTCCTGATGAAGACTCCTTTAATGTATGACAGTACAAACAAATGGCCACTGCCCCCTCCACCTACAACTGGCCTTTTAAGCAAGGTCCATAAAGACATGGAAGAGTGAGTTTGGAGTGGAGGAACTTGACTGACCTTCACAGAGTCCTGACCTCAACCTGATGGACCTCAACTAGCTGGAATCCATCTGTCCCTAGCTCAGACATGCAGGCAGGTGGGTGTGCTTAGCTGAGAAGACCCCTCCTCCTGATGAAGACTCCTTTAATGTATGACAGTACAAACAAATGGCCACTGCCCCCCCACCTACAACTGGCCTTTTAAGCAAGGTCCATAAAGACATGGATGAGCGAGTTTGGGGTGGAGGAACTTGACTGGCCTGCACATGGTCCTGACCTCAACTACCTGAAATCCATCTGCCCCCTAGCTCAGACATGCAGGCAGGTGGGTGTGCTTAGCTGATAAGACCCCATCTCCTGATGAAGACTCCTTGAATGTATGACAGTACAAACAATTGGCCACTGCCCCCCACCTACAACTGGCCTTTTAAGCAAGGTCCATAAAGACATGGAAGAGTGAGTTTGGAGTGGAGGAACTTGACTGGCCTGCACCGAGTCCTGACCTCAACCTGATGGACCTCAACTAGCTGGAATCCATCTGTCCCTAGCTCAGACATGCAGGCAGGTGGGTGTGCTTAGTTGAGAAGACCCCTCCTCCTGATGAAGACTCCTTTAATGTATGACAGTACAAACAATTGGCCACTGCCCCCCCCCCCCCCACCTACAACTGGCCTTTTAAGCAAGGTCCATAAAGACATGGATGAGTGAGTTTGGGGTGGAGGAACTTGACTGGACTGCACAGAGTCCTGACCTCAGCCCCCATAGACCACCTTTGGGATGAATTACTGCGAACCAGGTCTTCTCGTCTGACATCAGTGCCTGACCTCACAAATGCTCTTCTGGAAGAATGGTCAAACATTCCCATAGACACCCTCCTAAACCTTGTGGACGGCCTTCCCAGAAGTGGTAAAGCTGTTATAGCCGCAAAGGGTGGGGCCAACTCCATATGTATATAATATTAAATTCTGCTGTTCCATAACATACAATCACGGGTATTTAATAGGCACGGTTTCCCCTTTCCCTTCCCCCCCACGTTGTTTTTTGCTTTGGAAAGGTTTGCACTTTTAGCCGATATCTGTCTGGAAAAGTCAGACATGAGCCAAAATAATTCTGTACAAATGTTTGTAGAATTTCACAACCTCTTGTTTTCTGGCTTTACTGAAATGTAAAAAAAAAAAAAAAATGTTTGTAACTGTAATTATTGCATTAATTAAAAAAAAAAAAAAAGTGGATTGTAAAAATAATTAAATTCATTTTATAAGTGCCCCGGCTGTCTTGTTGTGGAATGCGGTTACACTGACTTAAGGCAAATAGACGATGCACTTTGCAAGGTTGCAGTTGGTCCGGCGCTCGGTGAATACGGTGAAGCTTCACTTTGCAAAGAATAGCCAATTTGCATGCAAAAAAAAGAAAAAGAAAAAAAAAAAAGCATTTTCGCTTGCGCATGATTGGACGATGGAAGCCGGAGCTTCTCCTTATGTACTAAGCTCTGGAGAAGATGCCCTTACAGAGAGCAACTGCATTTGTAAAGTGCACTTTCCATTTGCCTTTAGCAAATCAACACGAGGTTCATCTTCTCTAAAGTCCTTCTCTATTCCGCAAGAGAAATTCTCCTGTCCCTGTTGGATTTTAGACACGTGCGCTGCCAACAAAAATGTGTTCGTTTTTTTTTTTTCATTCGTTGTTTTTTTTTCGTAAATTCAAAAAAATTTAGATTCGAAAATCCGAAAATAAGAAAGAAAATCCGAAATAACGAACTAATAATAATTAAATTTAGAATTATAAGTATCGGAATTTCCTTTCAAATATGGTAGTTGGCGTGCTCTGAACGAAAGCTATAGCCCATGCCCATGCTTGCTGGGCCAGGCGTTAGCAGTAAGGTGGATTTTACGGCTGACCGCCTTGCCCAACGATGCCAGAACATTCCCTTCCACGTGATGGTAGAGAGATGGAACGGCCTTACGTGAAAAGTAGTAAAGACTGGGGGAACCTGCCATTGTGGTACAGCACATTGTGTGAATTCACGGGAAGGGGGCAGAATCCACCAGGCTGAAAGGAAGAAGTTGGAGAGCCAACGGCTTTGACAAGCTTGCATTCAGACGCTGGGCATGTGGGTGGCAGGGGCTGTATTTTCTTTTTCCGCTGCAGCAGATGGGGGCAGAGAAATTCTCTGGCTACAGTCTACAGCTGGTAGTGTGCTACCGGCAGATGTGCTGCTAGGCCCTGTGCTATACCATCATCCGTGTCAGTGGAGGCCGCGGAGAGGTAATGACTCGGTATCGCAGGGGCAGACTGAAGTGGGTAAGGAGGAGGAATGGACAGATTTCTGCCCCTTTTGTGTGGCTTTTAGGTGCGCCTGCCAACAGGCTGAGTGGTTGGACGTTAAATGCCTTGTTAAGCATGTGGTACCCAAATGGTTGGTGTTTTTGCCACGTCTGATGTGCCGGATTTGCAGATAACAACAATGCGATCTGCTGCAGATTTGCTGAAAAAGGCCCAGACAGCTGAGCTTTGGGGAGTGGGCTGGGAGATAACAGCTGCAGAATGTGACGGGATAGGGTGGCTGCTCTCTACTCTTTCTTGATGGCGGCCTCCTTGGGGTTGTGCCGCCTCACCTTCCTCCTCTGCTCTATCTGGCACTCAAGTCGCATTGGTGACCTCATCATCATCATCATCATCTCCTCCACCGTCATCATCACCACTGGAGACAACTTGGCAATACGCTGCGGCTTGGGGACCATGAATGTCAACTTGTCTATTCCTCTTCTGGGGTCCTCTCGGCGGCGCTCCTGGCTCCTCCTCTTCTCGAGTGCCCCGTTGGAGAGCCTCTCTCCCTCAGTGGGACACGCGTGCGGGTGCGCTCCCCGAGTCCCGCTGCTGCGTCTATTGACACAGACAACAGGACCCCATGTCATTGGTTCTGACTGACAGCAGCGGGAGCCAATGGCTGCGCTGCTATCAATCTATCCAATCAGGACTTGAGACAGCGGCTGGAGCTGCTGGGCCCGCTTCAGCATCGCCTGGAAGGACTGGGTTCAGGTAAGTAAAAGGGGGGCTCTAGGGGGAGGGGGGGGTGGGGATAGCTGCATCACAGAAGTTTTTTTTCATCTTAATGCATAGAATGCATCAAGGGGAAAAACCTTGAGGGTTTACAACCCCTTTAAGACCCCTTTCACACCACACCGCCCATTGCGTCGGCGGTAAAACGCCGCTATTTTTAGCGGCGTCTTACCGCTGGATTTGCGGCGCATTTCGCCCGCTAGCGGGGCTCTTTTACCCCCCGCTAGCGGCCGCGAAAGGGTTAAAACCGCCGGCAATACGCTGCAATAGTGGCGTTTTGCCGGCGGTGATACAGCGCTGCCCCATTGATTTCATTGGGGAGCAGCGGTGGAGGAGCGGTAAACACACCGCTCCAAAGAAGCTGCTGGCAGAACTTTTCCCTGACGTCCTGCCAGCGCACCGCTCCAGTGTGAAAGCCCTCGGGACTTTCACACTACACACAATGGTGCAGCTTCTTTAGGGCGGATTGCAGGCGCTATTTCTAACGCTATAGCGCCTGCAAAACGCCCTGGTGTGAAAGGGGTGTAAATAAAAAATCATCAATTTTTATCCAACCTGGCTCTGTTTGACTTGCTGCAGCTTCTAATGCACATGGTGAGAAGCTCACAGTGTGCGGTGAAATCAGAGGAAGCCATTTCAGTCCAGGAGAGGAGGCGGTACACCTGTGCAAGACTAAAGGGGAGGCAGGGGTTCTCTTTTAACTGTCCTCTGCATAATATGAAAAAAATAAAAAAATGGTTGGACTTTAAAGGGCTCATCCAGAAGGCCTTCTATGGTGTCGGGTTCATCGCCGGAGATCAGTTTCCTCCACTTTACAAGGAACAGAAGCACATCGGGGAATTGGTGGTGTTTAGTGTTTTTTCCAGCTGCTCGGGGGAGATCCGTATCCTGTTTTTACGCTCGGCGTCTTTCCTCGATCGGTCACAGTGCGCGTTGCTCTGGACCGGTGCCTGCATCGGCCCTCTGACAACTTTCCCCCCCCCCCCCTCCCCCGTAGCATGGAGAGCAAACCTTTTGCACACTTTGTGAAAGTTTTCTTTTTTTTTTTTCTTGGGTTGATAAACATTTTATTTTTGGAAAGGTGGACCTTGAGGCCGAGGCACAGCTGTCAGAGTTGTGCAGGAAACGCTGGCCGGCTTCTCCTCCGTACAGGTGTGACAGTGTTTGCTGGGGGAGGTGACACGGGGACAGGAAACCCAACGCACTCTCCGTGTCACACACTCTCCGTGTCACACACTCCGCTCAGCTCAGCCCCCGGGGGGGGACCTTCATCTGCTTGTTAGGTGAGTCCAACTTGCTACATTGTATTTCTTTTTCTTTACATTGTGTTTGTCTGTTGCTCCATAGCACTTACTAATAGACTGTGCACTCTGCAAGTGCAGATGCTCCGCCGCTTGGCAAATGAGGTGGTGGCTTCACGTTGCAAAGAGTAGCCAATCGCATGCAACAAAAATGTAAAAAAACAAAAAAACAAAAAAAAAAAAAAAACACAGCATTTGTGCTTGCACATGATTGGAGGATGGAAGTCAGCAGAGCTTCTGCTTGTTTACTAAGCTCTGGCACAACTGCACCTTGCAAAGTGCACCGTCTGTTTACCTTTAGTAAATCAACCGCAAAGTGTTCATAGGTCTCGTTATCCCCCCCATCACATCCCGAAAATTGGAGGAACACTCCTCATTTCAGGACAGCGGCAGGACGCATGCAAATCATTGCTTTATTCTCCATCAGCCGGATGCACAGCAAGAACTAGAGGTGTATAGTGCAAATATTCACTCACCGGCCACTTTATAAAGTACACCTTGCTAGTAGCGGGTTGGACCCCCTTTATTAGGTCCCCCTTGCTAGTAGCGGGTTGGACCCCCTTTATTAGATCCCCCTTTGTAGTAACAGGTTAGACCCCCTTTATTAGATCCCCCTTGGAAGTAGCAGGTTGGACCCCCTTTATTAGGTCCCCCTTGCTAGTAGCGGGTTGGATCCCCTTTATTAGGTCCCCCTTGCTAGTAGCGGGTTGGATCCCCTTTATTAGGTCCCTCTTGCTAGTAGCAGGTTGGACCCCCTTTATTAGGTCCCCCTTGCTAATAGCGGGTTGGATCCCCTTTATTAGGTCCCTCTTGCTAGTAGCGGGTTGGATCCCCTTTATTAGGTCCCCCTTGCTAGTAGCGGGTTGGACCCCCTTTATTAGGTCCACCTTGCTAGTAGCGGGTTGGACCCCCTTTATTAGATCCCCCTTGCCAGTAGCGGGTTGGACCCCCTTTATTAGGTCCCCCTTGCTAGTAGCGGGTTGGACCCCCTTTATTAGGTCCCCCTTGCTAGTAGCGGGTTGGACCCCCTTTATTAGGTCCACCTTGCTAGTAGCGGGTTGGACCCCCTTTATTAGGACCCCCTTGCTAGTAGCGGGTTGGATCCCCTTTATTAGGTCCACCTTGCTAGTAGCGGGTTGGACCCCCTTTATTAGATCCCCCTTGCCAGTAGCGGGTTGGACCCCCTTTATTAGGACCCCCTTGCTAGTAGCGGGTTGGATCCCCTTTATTAGATCCCCCTTGCCAGTAGCGGGTTGGACCCCCTTTATTAGGTCCCCCTTGCTAGTAGCGGGTTGGACCCCCTTTATTAGATCCCCCTTGCCAGTAGCGGGTTGGACCCCCTTTATTAGGACCCCCTTGCTAGTAGCGGGTTGGATCCCCTTTATTAGGACCCCCTTGCTAGTAGCGGGTTGGACCCCCTTTATTAGATCCCCCTTGCCAGTAGCGGGTTGGACCCCCTTTATTAGGTCCCTCTTGCTAGTAGCGGGTTGGATCCCCTTTATTAGGACCCCCTTGCTAGTAGCGGGTTGGACCTCCTTTATTAGGACCCCCTTCCTAGTAGTGGGTTGGACCCCCTTTATTAGATCCCCCTTGCCAGTAGCGGGTTGGACCCCCTTTATTAGGTCCCTCTTGCTAGTAGCGGGTTGGATCCCCTTTATTAGGTCCCCCTTGCTAGTAGCGGGTTGGACCCCCTTTATTAGATCCCCCTTGCTAGTAGTGGGTTGGACCCCCTTTATTAGGTCCCTCTTGCTAGTAGCGGGTTGGATCCCCTTTATTAGGTCCTCCTTGCTAGTAGCGGGTTGGACCCCCTTTATTAGGTCCCTCTTGCTAGTAGCAGGTTGGACCCCCTTTGGCCTTCATCCTTGGTTGCAGAGATACAACAAGGTGTTGGAAACGTTCCTCAGAGATTTTGCTCCATAGTGACCTGATAACATCACACAGTTGCTGCAGATTTGTGGGCTGCACATCCATGATGCCAATCTCCCGTTCCACCAAATCCCAAAGGTGCTCTATTGGATGAGATGTGGTGAGTGTGGAGGCCATTGGAGGACAGGAACCTCATTGTCCAGTGGTGAGATGATTGTAGCTTTGTGACATGGGGCATTATCCTGCTGGGAGGAGCCATCAGAAGATGGGGGACACTGTAGTCATAAAGGGATGGACATGGTCAGCAACAATACTCAGGTAGGTCGTGGTGATTAAACCATGATCAATTGGTACTAAGGGGCCCAAAGTGTGCCCATCCCCCACACCCCCCACCACCAGCCTGAACCGGTGATACAAGGCAGGGTGGATCCATGCGTAAAATTCTGACCCCACCATCTGAATGTCGGAGCTGAAATCCAGACTCATCAGACCCGGCAACGTTTCTCCAATCTTCTATTGTCCGATTTTGGTGATCCTGTGCCAATTGTAGCCTCAGTTTCCTGTTCTTAGCTGACAGGAGCGGCACCCGATGTGGTCTTCCGCTGCTGTAGCCCATCTGCTTCAAGGTTGGATGTGTTGTGCATTCAGAGATGGTATTCTGCATACCTTGGGTGTAATGAGAGGTTATTTGCGTTACTGTTGTCTTTCTATCATCCGGGACCAGTCTGCCCCATTCTCCTCTGATTTTCATTTGCATTTTCCTCCACACAACTGCCGCTCACTGGATATTTTCTCTATTTTTGAGTTGCTGCCATGTGATCTAGTGACACCAATGATGGGGCACTATTCCATCCACTGACACCAATGATGGGGAACTATTCCTCCCACTGACACCAATGATGGGGCACTATTCCATCCACTGACACCAATGATGGGACACTATTCCTCCCACTGATACCAATGATGGGGCACTATTCCTCCCACTGATACCAATGATGGGGCACTATTCCTCCCACTGACACCAATGATGGGGCACTATTCCTTCCACTGACACCAATGATGGGGCACTATTCCTCCCACTGACACCAATGATGGGGTACTATTCCATCCACTGACACCAATGATGGGGCACTATTCCTCCCACTGATACCAATGATGGGGCACTATTCCTCCTACTGACACCAATGATGGGGAACTATTCCTCCCACTGACACCAATGATGGGGTACTATTCCATCCACTGACACCAATGATGGGGCACTACTCCTCCCACTGACACCAATGATGGGGTACTATTCCATCCACTGACACCAATGATGGGGCACTATTCCTCCCACTGACACCAATGATGGGGTACTATTCCATCCACTGACACCAATGATGGGGCACTACTCCCCCCACTGACACCAATGATGAGACACTATTCCTCCCACTGACACCAATGATGGGGCACTATTCCTCCCACTGACACCAATAATGGGGCACTATTCCTCCCACTGATACCAATGATGGGGCACTATTCCTCCCACTGACACCAATGATGGGGCACTATTCCTCCCACTGACACCAATTATCGGGCACTACTCCTCCCACTGACACCAATGATGGGGCACTATTCCTCCCACTGACACCAATGATGGGGCACTATTCCTCCCACTGACACCAATGATGGGGAACTCTTCCTCCCACTGACACCAATGATGGGGCACTATTCCTCCCACTGACACCAATGATGGGGTACTATTCCATCCACTGACACCAATGATGGGGCACTATTCCTCCCACTGACACCAATGATGGGGTACTATTCCATCCACTGACACCAATGATGGGGCAGTATTCCTCCCACTGACACCAATGATGGGGCACTATTCCTCCCACTGACACCAATGATGGGGTACTATTCCATCCACTGACACCAATGATGGGGCAGTATTCCTCCCACTGACACCAATGATGGGGCACTATTCCTCCCACTGACACCAATGATGAGACACTATTCCTCCCACTGATACCAATAATGGGGCACTATTCCTCCCACTGACACCAATGATGTGGCACTATTCCATCCACTGACACCAATGATGGGGCACTATTCCTTCCACTGACACCAATGATGGAGCACTATTCCTCCCACTGACACCAATGATGAGACACTATTCCTCCCACTGATACCAATAATGGGGCACTATTCCTCCCACTGATACCAATAATGGGGCACTATTCCTCCCACTGATACCAATTATGGGGCACTATTCCTCCCACTGATACCAATGATGGGGCACTATTCCTCCCACTGACACCAATGATGGGGCACTATTCCTCCCACTGATACCAATAATGGGGCACTATTCCTCCCACTGACACCAATAATGGGGCACTATTCCTCCCACTGATACCAATTATGGGGCACTATTCCTCCCACTGATACCAATTATGGGGCACTATTCCTCCCACTGACACCAATGATGGGGCACTATTCCTCCCACTGATACTAATAATGGGGCACTATTCCTCCCACTGACACCAATAATGGGGCACTATTCCTCCCACTGATACCAATGATGGGGCACTATTCCTCCCACTGACACCAATGATGGGGCACTATTCCTCCCACTGACACCAATGATGGGGCACTATTCCTCCCACTGATACCAATGAGGGGGCACTATTCCTCCCACTGATACCAATGATGGGGCACTATTCCTCCCACTGACACCAATGATGGGGCACTATTCCTCCCACTGACACCAATGATGGGGCACTATTCCTCCCACTGACACCAATGATGGGGCACTATTCCTCCCACTGATACCAATGAGGGGGCACTATTCCTCCCACTGACACCAATGATGGGGCACTATTCCTCCCACTGACACCAATGATGGGGCACTATTCCTCCCACTGATACCAATGAGGGGGCACTATTCCTCCCACTGACACCAATGAGGGGGCACTATTCCTCCCACTGACACCAATGATGGGGCACTATTCCTCCCACTGATACCAATGATGGGGCACTATTCCTCCCACTGACACCAATGAGGGGGCACTATTCCTCCCACTGACACCAATGAGGGGGCACTATTCCTCCCACTGACACCAATGAGGGGGCACTATTCCTCCCACTGACACCAATGATGGGGCACTATTCCTCCCACTGACACCAATGATGGGGCACTATTCCTCCCACTTGCTTTATGCCCAATGCACATCCAGGACTAGTGGTGTATAGTATAATATAGATATATAAACCGATCTGCCACAACATTATGACCAGTGACAGGTAAGGGTTACCATACTTACCTTCCCCTTGATCTCTCCCCCCCGCTCTAATCAACCGCCAGGTGCAAAGAAAAGAAGCCAAGTCACTTGGATCTCCCAATAGGATGAGAACTTTCTTCCTGCCCCCAGGTGACAGTGTGGGGTGACAGTGTGGGGTGACAGTGCGGGGTGACAGTGCGAGGTGACAGTGCGGGGTGACAGTGCGGGGTGACAGTGCGGGGTGACAGTGCGGGGTGACAGTGCGGGGTGACAGTGCGGGGTGACAGTGCGGGGTGACAGTGCGGGGTGACAGTGCGGGGTGACAGTGCGGGGTGACAGTGCGGGGTGACAGTGCGAGGTGACAGTGCGGGGTGACAGTGCGAGGTGACAGTGCGGGGTGACAGTGCGAGGTGACAGTGCGGGGTGACAGTGCGGGGTGACAGTGCGAGGTGACAGTGCGGGGTGACAGTGCGGGGTGACAGTGCGGGGTGACAGTGCGGGGTGACAGTGCGGGGTGACAGTGCGGGGTGACAGTGCGGGGTGACAGTGTGGGGTGACAGTGAGGGGTGACAGTGCGGGGTGACAGTGCGGGGTGACAGTGTGGGGTGACAGTGCGGGGTGACAGTGCGGGGTGACAGTGCGGGGTGACAGTGCGGGGTGACTGAGCTGCATTTGACAAAATGTTCTATAAAATGACTGAAGTCGCCATCGGCAAAATTGTTTCAAAGCAAAAGATAAAGAAGCTTCTGTAACTCAGGAGCCATTTAAAAGCCATTATATTGTTTTAGAAGGTTCAGCTTTGCTATTAGAATCTATGAAACGAATCTGATTTTAACCAAAGTTTTCTAAAGCTTAACTCCCGGCACAAAAACTTTTATTTTAAATATAATCCTCAATAGGTACTAAACTGCCCTGACCTCAGACTGTTTACTGGATACTTGCCTTCTACTGCCCTGACCTCAGACTGCTTACTGAATTACGCTTGCCCGCTACCTGCCCTGACCTCAGACTGTTTACTGGATACTTGCCTTCTACTGCCCTGACCTCAGACTGTTTACTGGATACTTGCCTTCTACTGCCCTGACCTCAGACTGTTTACTGGATACTTGCCTTCTACTGCCCTGACCTCAGACTGCTTACTGAATTACGCTTGCCCGCTACCTGCCCTGACCTCAGACTGGTTACTGGATACTTGCCTTCTACTGCCCCGACGTGAAACTATTTACCGACGTCGAACTGTTTACTGGATTACGCTTGCTCACAAACTACCCTGACCTCAGACTGTTTACTGGATTACACTTTCCCGCTACCTACCCTGACCTCAGACTGTTTACTGGATACTTGCCTTCTACTGCCCTGACCTCAGACTGTTTACTGGATACTTGCCTTCTACTGCCCTGACCTCAGACTGTTTACTGGATACTTGCCTTCTACTGCCCTGACCTCAGACTGCTTACTGAATTACGCTTGCCCGCTACCTGCCCTGACCTCAGACTGGTTACTGGATACTTGCCTTCTACTGCCCCGACGTGAAACTATTTACCGACGTCGAACTGTTTACTGGATTACGCTTGCTCACAAACTACCCTGACCTCAGACTGTTTACTGGATTACACTTTCCCGCTACCTACCCTGACCTCAGACTGTTTACTGGATTACACTTTCCCGCTACCTACCCTGACTTCACACTGTTTACTGGATTACACTTTCCCGCTACCTACCCTGACCTCAGACTGTTTACTGGATTACACTTTCCCGCTACCTACCCTGACTTCACACTGTTTACTGGATTACACTTTCCCGCTACCTGCCCTGACTTCACACTGTTTACTGGATTACACTTTCCCGCTACCTACCCTGACCTCAGACTGTTTACTGGATTGCGCTTTCCCGCTACCTACCCTGACCTCAGACTGTTTACTGGATTACACTTTCCCGCTACCTACCCTGACCTCAGACTGTTTACTGGATTACACTTTCCCGCTACCTGCCTTGACCTCAGACTGTTTACTGGATTACGCTTGCCTGCTACTTTCCCTGACCTCAGACTGTTTACTGGGTGCTTACCTTCTATCTGCCCCGACGTCAAACTGTTTACTGGATTACATTTTCCCGCTACCTACCCTGACCTCAAACTGGTTACTGGATTACGCTTGCCCACTACTTGCTCTGACCTCAACTGGATTATGCCTGTTACCTTTCCTGACCTCCGACTATTTACTGGATTACGCTTACCTGCTACCTGCCCTGACCTCAAACTGGTTACTGGATTATGCTTGCCCACTACTTTCTTTGACTGGATTACGCTTGCCCGCTACCTGCCCTGACCTCAAACTGGATACTGGATTACGCTCGCCAGCTACCTGCCCTGACCTCAAATTGTTTACTGGATTACGTTTGCCTGCTACCTGCTCTGACCTCAAACTGTTTACTGGATTAAGCTTGCCTGCTACCTGCTCTGACCTCAATTTGGTTACTGGATTATGCTTGCCTGCTACCTGTCCCAACTTCAAATTGTTTACTGGATTAGGCTTGCTAGGCTCTGAGGAAGAAGGTAACCCTTTGAAACGTGTCAGCCAGCAGCAGCCCTGATATCTTCTCTTTCGTCATCTGAAGACTGTCAGTTTCAGGACTTATTGCCACGATTAGGTGGCCTTTACAAGCGATATTTCTCCACATGTTTCTGAGTAGATTTTAACTTTATTTTTTCAATAAATACACCTGGGATTATGCACTAGGCTGGTGCGCCCTCTCCTTTTTTTTTTTCTCCTGTGATTATTAGGATATCCCCTATCCTGGACTGCAGCAAGGCCAGAGAAAACACTCCTTGAGTGATAGACTACCCGGACATCAAATTAATGAGCAAAAGTATATGTTTGTTTGTCTGCCACCTGCCCTGAACTCAAACGGTTTACTGGATTACGCTTGCCTGCTACCTGCTCTGACCTCAGACTGTTTACTGGATTACGCTTGCCCGCTACCTGCTCTGACCTCTGAATGTTTACTGGATTACACTTGCCCGCTACCTGCTCTGACTATTTACTGGATTACGCTTGCCTGCTACCTGCTCTGATCTCAGACTGTTTACTGGATTAGGCTTGCCCGCTACTTGCTCTGACCTCTGACTGTTTACTGGATTACGCTTTCCTGCTACCTGCTCTGATCTCAGACTGTTTACTGGTTTACGTTTGCCCGCTACCTGCTCTGACCTCTGACTATTTACTGGATTACGCTTGCCCGCTACCTGCTCTGATCTCAGACTGTTTACTAGATTACGCTTGCCCGCTACCTGCCCTGAGCTTAAACTATTTACTGGATTACGTTTACCTGATCTGACCTCTGACTGTTTACTGGATTATGCTTGCCCACTACCTGCTCTGATCTCAAATTGTTTACTGGATGCTTGCTAGCTACCTGCTCTGACATCAAACTGGTTACTGGATTACGCTTGCCCACTACCTGCTCTGACCTTGAACTTTTTACTGGATTATGCTTGCCCATCGCCTGCCCTGACCTTGGATCTGTTCTCTAGTTTAGACTACCAGCTACTGCCTTTCCAGACCACCTCCAGCCTCTAGACTGTGGCACAGATGCTCTTCTGTAGTAACCATGACCCTCGCCTGACCAGCCTAGACCTTCTTCTGTTTGCTTTGCCAAGTACCAGAGCCATCTGGCCTGAACTATAGCATTGTGCCTCTGGTGAGGGAAGGGTGGATACCAAGGGGGCATCGGACTGAGTGCCACAAAACCCTCAATAATAAAGAGTCTGATATCGCTCCAGATCCAAGCGAGCTATTCTATTCTTTTATGCTTTATAATCCTCCATAGGTACAGCACAGGGAGTGAGCGCTGTCACTAAAAGACAGGAGGTGTGTTACTGGCAGGATCATCAATTGAAAATAAAAGCATAAAAAAAAAAAAAAAACCTGAAAAAAAGGAAGTCAAATGCAGCCACCACATCTAAGGACTGGTAAACTGCACTGTATTACAATTTTATTTGTGGGTTTAGATACATTTTAACTTCTTATCTGCTACTTTTATAAACGTCCCAATATTTAGGGGGGGTAAAACAGCTTGGGCTTGGCACCGTTCTTTTGAAGCCAGATCCCGTTTTCATGTAAAATTGATCTAGGCAGCTGCACATCAATTTTAAAGCATGGCATGTTTGGTATCTGCTTATTCGATGCCACCCCTTCTTTTATATTGTACCACAAAATGTATTATTAGAGTGTGCTGGTCTGCACTAAAGAACATTTTAGTCTATTTTTTTTCCTTAAAAGATTTGATAAACAGTTGCAAGGTATTGTGCAACACAAAAATTGCAATTGCCATCATTATGTTCCACTGGGCTTCTGCTTTCACAAAATGCAGTATATAACACTGTGTGTGTGTGTGTGTGTGTGTGTGTGTGTGTGTGTGTGTGTGTGTGTGTGTGTGTGTGTGTGTGTGTGTGGTGGGGGGGGGGGGTGTAAGTAATTTTCTAGCAAAAAAAAATGCAAATTTTAAGGTGTGTAAAAAAAAATAAAAAATTTATAAAAATTGCTCTGACAGAAAAGTCTCGACTTGATGTGAGGTCGGGGTCGTGATCCAGGCTCCTCCCACAAATGCTGATTTGATCCAATCACAGGTACCTGTGGCCATCATACAGTAATGTTACTTTTTTTATGGTTGCAGGGTATGATATGTTGCCCAATCTGAGCAAAGTAACAGGTTCACTTAAATGCCAAAGTCTATATATAGCCTGCCCAATCAGAGCGGGGTAACGGGTTCACTTTAAAAGCAAATGACAAGACTGAGCGCCCACATGTGAGAAAAGGAGAAGTGAAACTAACCAAAGACGTATAAAGAAGAAGAAAAAGTTATTTAGAAAAATCTTAAAACTATCGAAGCAGAAAAGCGTAACTATGTATCTGATTGATATCAGCGAGGGAAACGCAAGACCGAGGCCGCGAGAAGCGGCCTCATTGTTAATCACAGCGAATGGCATCCTCGGTTACTGTATCTGGGCGTCTGTCTCCCCTGGCAGCGCTGAGCTCCGGGTTACACCCAGATAAGAGAAGAGAAGTTTGAACAGCTTAAAGGATAAGCAACCCCTACTCGTGCTTACAATAATAAGTTTTATTCATGTAAAACCTTTATCCCAAAAGTAAATTATATATAAATCGGCAGGCACATTAGGAGGGGGAATCGGTGGGCACACAGCGGCGGGGGATCGGTGGGCACATCAGGGAGGGGATCGGTAGGCACATCAGGCGGAGATCAGAGGGCACATCAGGCGGGGGGGGGGGGGGGTTCAGCAGGCACATCAGGCAGGGAATCGGTGGGCACACAGCAGAGGGGGATCAGCGGGCACATCAGGTGGAGATCAGTGGGCACATCAGGCGGGGGGATCAGCGGGCACATCAGGGAGGGAGATCAGCGGGCACATTATGCGGGGGATCGGTGGGCACACAGCGGCGGGGGATCAGCGGGCACATCAGGTGAAGATTAGTGGGCACATCAGGCGTGGGGGATCGGCAGGCACATCAGGCGGGGAGATCAGCGAGCACATTAGGCGGGGGATTGGTAGGCACACAAAGGCCGGGCATCAGTGGGCACATCGGGGGGTGGGAATCAGCTGACACATCAGGCGGAGATCAGCGGGCACATTAAGTGGGGGATCATTGGGCACACATGGCCGGGGGATCAGTGGGCACTTCAGGCAGAGATCAGCAGCACATCAGACTAGGGATCGGTGGGCACACATCAGCAGGGGGGTCGGCAGGCACAGGCTGCGCTTCCTCTTCTCTTCCGCCGGGCATCTCCTCCCTTCCTCCTATAGGCATCCAATAGGATCGCCTGTCCTATCAGCCAATCGAGAGACGGGTGTCAGACCCGCTTCTGGATTGGCCGGGAGGACAATCAATCAGTGTTGCAACAATAAATATGCATTCGCTGTTGCAACACACCTGGGTGGGCTCTGGACGCAATGCTCTGCCCCCCGAGCCCACCCTATTTTGAAGCCTAATTAGAATCTCTGGCTCTAATCAGGTGCTTCAAAATACACATCCCCCGCCTATCCTCGCCATAGTAATTTATGTGTGGGCGCATGTATAGGGAGGGTGGCGGAGGTGTTGGGGGGCAGCGCCTGTGTGCCCACAATGCATGGGCCGCCACTGTTGCTGATAGAGAAAAAGATGGCAATAACAATGAGGAAAACTCGTGATAATTCGACGATTTTTTATTTTTTTTTCTAAACTATCATTTTCGGTTTCGGCACCAAAATTTCCATCGGCGCACCTCTACAATAAATCCGCCAATCGTTCAAAACAATCAAAATGGGCAAAAGAATTGAATGGCCACAGTTTCCCTTTTGATGGTTCTCGGACTCATTTTCAAAACGGAGTCAATCAGTCAGGGAAAGAGCCGGCCTCCTTCCAGCCCCGATCTCTGCCGTGACTGGATTACGCTGAGAATTAAGCTGATAATAGATACATTGTGATGGAATAACGATCGTACGCAGGGACTTTCAGGACTATAGAAGAAAAGGAACGAGGAAGTAAAAAAACAATGCAGTGAAGTGCAGTGATTGAGAGCGGCATTGTGCCAGGGACACCTCACATAATGCTCGGAAAATTCTGGACTCCTAGTAACCGATTAGGGCAACAAGAGAAGTTGGTGCCACCGCCCCCTCCTGGCCAGGGCCTGCCTTGACCCCCAATTTAAAGCTGAACTTTCGGTCGGTATTAATAAAGATCATTAATCACTAAATCCAAATGCTTCATTAATATCGATGAAACATTTTTTTCATACTTTGAAAATGTTTTTTTTTTTTTAGTACTTCCAGTTTTCAGAACAGCCAGTAGGTGGAGCGTTACAACAGCTTCCTGCGGTCCACAAAAGTATAAGAACACATTCCTGGGCACCCTTTAGACGTGCATGTTCCAGGGGGGGGTAGCTGGCCACTGAATAGTGTAGAACAACTGGTGATCAACTGTCTTGATATAGGAGGCCTCGTGTGTGGCCCCTGACATCACCAAAGAGCCATGAAATGTAGTGACTATTCAGTGTCAGAAGCAGCGAACACACAACTGGACATGGGCATGAAACAAGAGAAATGGTTTAAAACGGCGGACATGTTAGAGAACATGGTCATGGTGGTCAGAGACTGCAGAAATGCCACAGGACATGGTCAGAGACTATGGACACGCTATAGGGGGTGGTCAGAGACTACAGAAATGCCACAGGACATGGTCAGAGACTATGGACACGCTATAGGAGGTGGTCAGAGACTGCAGAAATGCCACAGGACATGGTCAGAGACTATGGACATGCTATAGGAGGTGGCCAGAGACTATGGACACACTATAGGAGGTGGTCAGAGACTGCAGAAATGCCACAGGACATGGTCAGAGATTATGGACACTCTATAGGAGGTGGTCAGAGACTGCAGAAATGCCACAGGACATGGTCAGAGACTATGGACATGCTATAGGAGGTGGCCAGAGACTATGGACACACTATAGGAGGTGGTCAGAGACTGCAGAAATGCCACAGGACATGGTCAGAGACTATGGACATGCTATAGGAGGTGGCCAGAGACTATGGACACACTATAGGAGGTGGTCAGAGACTGCAGAAATGCCAGAGGACATGGTCAGAGACTATGGACACGCTATAGGAGGTGGTCAGAGACTATGGGCACACTATAGGAGGTGGTCAGAGACTGCAGAAATGCCACAGGACATGGTCAGAGACTATGGACACGCTATAGGAGGTGGCCAGAGACTATGGACACACTATAGGAGGTGGTCAGAGACTGCAGAAATGCCACAGGACATGGTCAGAGACTATGGACATGCTATAGGAGGTGGCCAGAGACTATGGACACACTATAGGAGGTGGTCAGAGACTGCAGAAATGCCACAGGACATGGTCAGAGACTATGGACACGCTATAGGAGGTGGTCAGAGACTGCAGAAATGCCACAGGACATGGTCAGAGACTATGGACATGCTATAGGAGGTGGTCAGAGACTAGAGGTCGACCGATATGGGTTTTTCTCTGGCCGAAGCCGATATTTAAAAATCATGGTGGCCGATGGCCGATATATGACGATTTTTTTGGGGCCGATATGTTAGGCCGATTTTTTTTTATTTTCCTTTTTTTTCCCCCCTTCATCTCATAAAACAGACACCTTTCCCACTGGGGCGTTTTTCAGGCGCTTTGGGCTAAAAATAGCACCTGTAAAGTGCCTGCAAAACGGCTCCCCTGCAGTCTGTGTGGAAGCCCCGAGTGCTGTCACACTGAGGCGATGCGCTGGCAGGATGTTAAAAAAAAAAAAGTCCTGCAAGCAGCACGTTTGGAGTGGTGTATACCCCTCCCCCACCACTCCTGCCCATTGATATTAATGGGCACCGCTGCCGAAGCGCATGCAATGCGATTTGGCAGCGGTGCTTCACGGGCGCATTTAACCTCTTCTTCGGCCGCTAGCTGGGTTATATGTGCCCCACTAGCAGCCAAATAGCACCGCTAAAATGATGGTAAAGAGCCGCTAAAACTAGCAGCGTTTTACCATCAACGCCTGCCCGCCGCTCCAGTGTGAAAGCAGTCTTCATAAGTGATACAGAAAATTTCTTACATTTAAACATTTATTAAACAAAACAAACCTCCAATCAGTTTACTTGTATGTATGATTTATGAAAAAAAAAAAGAAAAAAAAAAAAAAACTATAAAATAAAGACAGGTAGTCAAAACTTTTGGCCGAAAAAAAATGAGCTAACTTTACTGTTTTAATTTTTTTATTTTAAATCATTTAGTGTATTTTTCCCCCCAAAAAATGCATTTGAAAGACCCCTGCGCAAATGCCGTGTGACATAAAATATTGCAACAACCGCTATTTTATTCCCTAGGATCTCTGCTAAAAAAATATATATAATTTTTTGGGGGTCTAAGTGATTTTCTGGCAGAAAATACAGGATTTTTACTTGTAAGCAACAAGTGTGAGAAAAGATTTAGTCTTTTAAATGGTTAAACTGAGAACTTCTACACACAGAGATGAGTTCATTCATTCAGAAGTGTAAACATTGTATCTTTTTGCTCTTTTCTTGGCAGAGCCCAGAGAGGAGGAAAGTCTCTTCTATGAAGACTCAGCAACTTACATTGACTTCTATTACAGAAGTCATTTCCAAGTCGCGCTGTAATTCTAAATCGGCCTTTTTATCAGCTCAATCGGCCGATGACGATTAATTTTAAAAAACGGCAAATATCGGCCGATATATCGGTCGACCTCTATCAGAGACTGCGCAAATGCTATAGAAGGACATGGTCAGAGACTACCCTGTTTCCCCTAAAATAAGACCTAGCGTGATTGTCGGTGTTGGCTGCAATATAAGCCCTACCGCCCAAATAAGCCCTACCCTGTTTCCCCCGAAAATAAGCCCTACCCTGAAAATAAGACCTACAAGGACTTTAACTAGGGCTTATTTGGTGGGTAGGGCTTATATTGCAGCCCTCACCGACAATCACGCTAGGTCTTATTTTAGGGGAAACAGGGTATGGGGCATTCTATAGGAGGTCAGAGACTGCGCAAATGCTATAGTAGGACATGGTCAGAGACTATGGGGCATTCTATAGGAGGTCAGAGACTGCGCAAATGCTATAGAAGGACATGGTCAGAGACTATGGGGCATTCTATAGGAGGTGGTCAGAGACTGCGCAAATGCTATTGTAGGACATGGTTAGAGACTATGGGCACACTATAGGAGGTGGTCATTTTTGACACATTTTTGGGACCATTGTCATTTATACAGCGATCACTGCTATACAAATGCACTGATTCCTGTGTAAGTGACACTGGCAGTGAAGGGGTTAACCACTAGGTGGCAGTGTAGGGGGTTAAGTATGTCCTAGGGGCGTGTTGCTAACTGTGGGGGAGCGTGGCTGTGTTTTACAGATCACCGATCTCTGCTCCAATCACAGGGAGCAGAGATCAGTGTAACTGTTGCTAGGCAGAACAGGGAGATGCTTGTTTACTTTAGCATCTCCCCGTTCTTCCTCTCCGTGAGGCGATCGCGGGTATCCCCACAGCGATCGCATCCGCGGGACCCGTGACCGGATTCACGGAGCTTCCCGCGGGCACGCGAGCGCCCCCGCCGCCTCTTAAAGGGCAACGCACAGGTACCTGATTTTGCCTGTATGTGCCCTTCTGCCGACGTATATCGTCGGGAAGTGGTTAAAGTTTATGTGCGTTTAAAGGCAGGTGTCCCAATACTTTTGGTAATAGAGTGTATGTTGTGTGAACTACCTGTAGGGTGGAGTTTTAATTAAATCCCTTTTCACCGGGAGTGTCTGCGGTGCAGCAAAAAAAAAAAAAAAAAAAACATTTTGTGAGATTATTGAACTGTGCGAGGCCAGGATTCCATAATGATGAAATTCTATGTAAATACTGCGGGGATTTCTAATGTCATCTAAAAGATTTGTGATATTTCGCAGGCGTGCTGCTGGAAAAAAAAAAAAAAGAAACGACAATGCAAAAAATGTTTTTAATGACAATGGGCCGGCCCATCCATATAATAGTTTGTGCAGCCGGTCCGGAGGTCCTGGAGCTCACAGAATCCGGTGCACTTAGTAACAGGGCCCCCTCGCGGGCACGCTTCGCTCGCCACACTTCGGGCCCGGCCTCTCTTCCCTCTGCAATTTTTTATTCTAACTCTATGTCCACTTGGATGGTGGGGCTTGAACCTGGACTCAGTGCGCAGGCGCCGTTCATCTTCCGAGACCTTCGGCGTCTCCTTGTCCTACCGTACTGCGCAAGCGCACTACAGGGCGGACACTATCCAACGGGGGGGGGGGGGGGGGACAGTATTCGACACAAGACCGGGGAACCCTTTACAGGCAATGGTGGCGACGTGCCCCCCAACAGCTGATGGAAATACTGGTGCGAAAAATCCTGGATCCAGGACAGGTAAGTGTCCGATCATTAAAAGTCAGCAGCTGCGGTATGTGTAGCTACGGGCTTTTATTTACATTTTTTTGGAGGGGTGGCGTTACACCGCTTTAAACTTGTAAACAAAAAGTGCCTGAAAAAAGCCCGGTTGGCAAGTGGTTAAAAGTAGCGCAGTGCTGATTAGCAAAAAAAATAAAAAATTACCTGGTCCTGAAGGGGGGTGAGGGTGAAGTGTGGGAGTGAGGTGTGAGGTGTGGGGGGTGTGGTGTGGGGGGTGAGGGTGTGGGGGGGTGAGGTGTATGGGGGTGAGGTGTGGGAGGTGAGGTGTATGGGGGTGAGGTGTATGGGGGTGAGGTGTATGGGGGGGTGAGGTGTGGGGGTGAGGTGGGGGGGTGAGGTGTGGGGGTGAGGTGGGGGGGTTGAGATGTGGGGTTGAGGGTGTGGGGGGTGAGGTTGTGGTGTGGGGGGTGAGGTTGTGGTGTGGGGGGTGAGGTGTGGGGTTGAGGTGTGGGGGGTGAGGGGTGTGGGGGTGAGGGGTGTGGGGGGTGAAGTGTGGGGTTGAGGTGTGGGGGGTGAAGTGTGGGGGGTGAGGTGTGGGAGGTGAGGTGTATGGAGGTGAGGTGTATGGAGGTGAGGTGTATGGGGGTGAGGTGTATGGGGGTGAGGTGTGGGAGGTGAGGTGTATGGGGGTGAGGTGTATGGGGGTGAGGTGTGGGAGGTGAGGTGTATAGGGGTGAGGTGTATGGGGGGTGAGGTGTGGGGGTGAGGTGGGGGGGTGAGGTGGGGGGGTTGAGATGTGGGGTTGAGGGTGTGGGGGGTGAGGTTGTGGGGTTGAGGTGTGGGGGGGTGAGGTTGTGGGGTTGAGGTGTGGGGGGTGAGGGGTGTGGGGTTGAGGTGTGGGGGGTGAAGTGTGGGGTTGAGGTGTGGGGGGTGAAGTGTGGGGGGTGAGGTGTGTGGGGGGTGAGGTGTGGGGGGTGGTGAGGTGTGGGGGGTGGTGAGGTGTGGGGGTGAGGTGTGTGGGGGGTGAGGTGTGGGAGGTGAGGTGTGGGGGGTGAGGTGTGGGGGGGGGGTGAGGTAAAACCTTCCAGAGCTGAGGTAGTTGAAGAACTGATCAAGAACCACTTTAATAAAAATGTGTCTGCACGGCAAAATTTTAGGCAAAATTTTGGCAAGACAAAACCAGTCACTTCGATCGTCTCTTATTATAACCAGACCCCCCCACCCCCCCAACTGCACTTTCAAGGCAGAGAGAGAAGCGTCACTCGAGTAACCGAGTCCGGCGTTCATCCAGAGGAGGAACAGCTCCTGCTCCGTACGGTCAGTGCACGGCAAGGTCCTGAACCGGGATAAAATTCCAGGAAAGACATGAAATGTATGGCGTAAAATCAAGCCGGAGCCGGCAGCCGCGCGCCGTCCATCACGCCACTTCGAGAGAAGTTTTTTTTTTTTTTAAGTTAATGAATGAGGGTTGAGATATTTATAAGTTCTGCATGTGATCGGCCGCCGTCCTGCCCTCCTCTTCCTTCCTGTGCCTCTCGGGGCCCTCGCAGACGTTCATAAAAAAAGAAGAAGTTTGTTCCCTCGCCGGCGGCCGATCCTCCATCTGTGCTCGCCGGCGCGTTGTGTACATCTTCGGGATTCCTGCACTCCTTCTCCGGATCCCGGGACTCCCCCTTTATAGATGGTCTGCGGAGACATTACCGGGACTGAGGCCAGAGAGGAGCGGGGGATGTGTCAGACAGCGACAGGTGGGTGACTCTGCGTCCTATCCCCTATAAATAGGGCCCCTTAAAAAGACATTTATTTGTGGGGGTCGGCAGTTGTTTTCTGTTTTTTTATTACGTCTTTTTCATAAAATTCTGTCCGTTTGCTCAGAGATTTATAAAGCACTGAGGTGTAAAGCGGCGCCAAACCGCAGAAGGTGGACAGGTGGAAAATTGGCAAAATTGATCAGAAATAGATCAAATGATATCCTGTTCAGAAAGATTGTTCTCCGTCTTACTATAAATCAGGGGTGGTCAACTTCCTTCATATGGGGGGGGCCTTAACTGCAGCCCCCAACATCACCAAAAAGACAGCAGGATAAAGCCAAAGACTATGGACATGATACAAGAGACGGTCAGAGACTGCAGACATGATACAAGAGGTAGTCAGAAACTGAGGACATGATACAAGAGATGGTCAGAGACTGCAGTCAAGATACAAGCGATGGTCAGAGACTGCAAAAATGATTCAAGAGGTAGTCAGAGACTGCAGACATGATACAAGAGATGGTCAAAGACTGCAGTCAAGATACAAGAGATGATCAGAGACTGCAGACATGATACAAGAGATGGTCAGAGACTGCAGACATGTTACAAGAGATGGTCAGAGACTGCAGACATGATACAAGAAATGGTCAGAGACTGCAGACATGATACAGGAGATGGTCAGAGACTGCAGACATGATACAGGAGATGGTCAGAGACTGCAGACATGATACAGGAGATGGTCAGAGACTGCAGACATGTTAGAAGAGATGGTCAGAGACTGCAGACATGATACAAGAGATGGTCAGAGACTGCAGACATGTTACAAGAGATGGTCAGAGACTGCAGATATGATACAGGAGATGGTCAGAGACTGCAGACATGATACAAGAGATGGTCAGAGACTGCAGACATGATACAGGAGATGGTCAGAGACTGCAGACATGTTACAAGAGATGGTCAGAGACTGCAGATATGATACTAGAGATGGTCAGAGACTGCAGACATGATACAAGTGATGGTCAGAGACTGCAGACATGATACAAGAGATGGTCAGAGACTGCAGACATGATACAGGAGATGATCAGAGACTGTAGACATGATGCAGGAGAAGATCAGGGACAGAGGGCTGTCTCTTCCAGCTTGTTGCAGCCAGCCCTGCAATGATGTGAGTGCATCACGGCAAATTCTCGGGGAGCGGGGGCATGGTGGTTGCAAAAACCATGAAACACACACACACCTTATGATGTGGAGTAGCCGCGATCTACTAGCCTTTGTGAAGGGGGTATTGTAGGAGGCTTTGGGCAACTGTTTTGTAATTCTTACCTAGGTCACAAATAAGAAAATGATAAGAGGGATCCCTAAGAAAGGTATCATCCCAAAAAAGAAATACATATATCCAGTTGTATGAGAGGATAGGGGCAAGAAGGGAATGGGAGAAAGTGGATAGGAAGGGTGAAGGTCCACTTTATGCAGGGGCCCATCTTCATCGGGGCTTCTTAGTAGATGGGAATACTGGGGCTTACGGTAGAGAACTTTGATAAGATTGCTCCAGAAAATAGTTTGGCAAGACCCTGGGGCTACACTCGTATGCTGAGCACCCCCAGGGTCACCTCCACTCGTATGCTGAGCACCCCCAGGGTCACCTCCACTCGTATGCTGAGCACCTCCAGGGTCACCTCCACTCGTATGCTGAGC
Source organism: Lithobates pipiens (assembly GCA_037367395.1). Classification (NCBI taxonomy): domain Eukaryota; kingdom Metazoa; phylum Chordata; class Amphibia; order Anura; family Ranidae; genus Lithobates; species Lithobates pipiens. The sequence goes on along the minus strand of JAZDVW010001338.1, from coordinate 18,178 downwards.
ACCCCCAGGGTCATCTCCACTCGTATGCTGGGCACCCCCTGGGTCAACTCCACTCGTATGCTGGGCACCCCCTCGGTCACCTCCACTCGTATGCTGGGCACCCCCTCGGTCACCTCCACTCGTATGCTGGGCACCCCCTCGGTCACCTCCACTCGTATGCTGAGCACCCCCAGGGTCACCTCCACTCGTATGCTGAGCACCCCCAGGGTCACCTCCACTCGTATGCTGAGCACCTCCATGGTCACCTCCACTCGTATGCTGAGCACCCCCAGGGTCACCTCCACTCGTATGCTGGGCAGCCCCTGGGTCAACTCCACTCGTATGCTGGGCACCCCCTGGGTCAACTCCACTCGTATGCTGGGCACCCCCTGGGTCAACTCCACTCGTATGCTGGGCACCCCCTCGTCACCTCCACTCGTATGCTGAGCACCCCCAGGGTCACCTCCACTCGTATGCTGAACACCCCCAGGGTCACCTCCACTCGTATGCTGAGCACCCCCAGGGTCACCTCCACTCGTATGCTGGGCACCTCCAGGGTCACCTCCACTTGTATGCTGAGCACCCCCAGGGTCACCTCCACTCATATACTGAGCACCCCGGGTCACCTCCACTCGTATGCTGAGCACCCCCAGGGTCACCTCCACTCGTTTGCTGAACACCCCTGGGTCACCTCCACTCGTATGCTGGGCACCCCCAGGGTCACCTTCACTCATATGCTGGGCACCCCCAGGGTCACCTCCACTCGTATGCTGGGTACCCCCTGGGTCACCTCCACTCATATGCTGAGCACCCCCAGGGTCACCTCCACTCGTATTCTGAGCACCCCCAGGGTCACCTCCACTCGTATGCTGAGCACCCCCAGGGTCACCTCCACTCATATACTGAGCACCCCGGGTCACCTCCACTCGTATGCTGAGCACCCCCAGGGTCACCTCCACTCGTTTGCTGAACACCCCTGGGTCACCTCCACTCGTATGCTGGGCACCCCCAGGGTCACCTTCACTCATATGCTGGGCACCCCCAGGGTCACCTCCACTCGTATGCTGGGTACCCCCTGGGTCACCTCCACTCGTATGCTGAGCACCCCCAGGGTCACCTCACTCGTATGTTGAGCACCCCCAGGGTCACCTCCACTTGTATGCTGGACACCCCCAGGGTCTCCTCCACTCGTATACTGGGCACCCCCAAGGTCACCTCCACTCTTATGCTGGGCACCCCCAGGGTCACCTCCACTCATATGCTGAGCCCCCCCAGGGTCACCTCCTGATAGTACTGGTTATGGGTGAACATTCTTCATGGGTGTATCAGAAGTTCACTGTCAGTGCAATAGGTCACATATGGCCTATAATTGTAAGCGAGACAGACGTTATTTGCCGCACACAGCGACCAAACAACTTGTTTAATGTCAACAGCTTCCTGCCATTGTTGGGTGACATTTCCATAGTATACTATGGAGCGACTTCTAGGGTACAACAATTGCTCAGTGCGCCGTCACATCGAATGAAGGATGGCGTTCTTTTCACAACAGTTTCCGGAGGAGCCCAATGGCTTCACAGATAACAAACATCATACCTGAAATACCACCACCAGTCATGCAATATGCTGAATGTGGACCTATCACTACAATAAACCTGATAATGCTCATCTCCTGGCTGCAGTGGTGAATCGCTGGCTTCAGTATCTTCTGGAAAAGAAGAAATCAGCAAATCCCGTCTGCCGAGCGAGCAGATTCACTTCTCTTCTCTACTGAAATGGCTTACTCTGATTTCACATCACACCGCGAGCTTCTGAAAATCTGTATATAGCACTGTAGAACAGACAGTGCACAGTCCACATGGGCTTTGCTGCTTAACTGCAGACAGGAAACAGGAACTTTATTACAGAGATAAAGTCATAGAGTTTACTATAGCTTCAGCTACAAACTTATAAACACTGCCATCTACTGGCTGAAAAATATATCTCCACTGAGCACTGACACTGATGCAGTTGTACAAAATACAATTCTGTATTTGAACGTGAAGAAATAGCTGTTTGTTTCTCTGTGTTCATGTGAGTGAATGGGAGTGATTTTATCATGATCAGTCAGCTGCGGCACTTGCAGGGCTTTAATGAGAAAGGTGGCGGGGTCTGTATACCTTTAGATGTGATTTTAGATGTAATTTCTCTTTGGGAGTATCGCACCAAAAATGACATTTTTGTTGCAGGGGATGCCCAAAATCTGACTTGTATCTTAGTGCAGACTTCTGGGAAAATCAGTGAGCCAATCGCACAAGCAGGAAATTATATTTGTGAAAGGGGCGTTCTCAGTGCCGGGACAAGGTCATCTAGAGCCCAGGGCGAACATGCCCAATTGCATCCCCCCTAAGATGTATGAGCATTAGGTGTCAGCAAAAATCCCCCCCCCCAAAAAAAAAAAAAAAAGCAAGCACTAACCTGCATGCTCACCCCCTAAGCATAACCCCCCCTCCTTCTATCACAAATATTTGCCCCCCCAGTTAAAATCCTCCCTCCCCCCCCCATATGCCCCCACCCAAAAGAATTTGCCCTCCTAGCACAAATACTCTACCCCTCAAATTTGCCCTCCAAGCACAAATCTCCCCACCCCCCCACCCTTCCAGCACAAAGGCCCCTCCCCCCAATCCCCCATCCTAGCATAAGTCCCTCCCACAAATCTCCCCTGCTAGAACAAATACCCCCCCAATCATACCTACTAACTCATGTCTCCCCGCAAAAAAATATTTCCCCTCTACTGTTTTAATCTTTATAGCAAAAAAATAAAAATAATAAATCACCCCCCTAGCACAAATCCTGTCACCCCATTCCCCCTCTCAACACAAATCCCCCCTCCAGGCATAACTTCCTAAAACAAATCTTACCCCCTGTTGCCCCCAAAGTTCCCCTTCTGAACACAAATACACTCCCCCCAATCTTACCCCCTTTGTGGTGCCCCCCCCACCTCACATGATACCACAGTGCACAGGCCAGCCGTCCCTCCTGCCCGCCCCTTGTGCCAGCCCTGGGTGTTCTGTATACCCTCTGTGTCCAGAGTGTCTCCTCTGGGTGGCCATATTGCATTCTACAGAAATGACGGAGTTGCAGATTGATAAGGAAAGGTCATTTGTAATAACATCCAATTACAACATGACTTGTGTCTCAATTGTATACGCTAGACTCCTTTATTTTTTTACTTTATTGATTTATTTATTTTTGCTTTTTTTTTGTTTTGTTTTTTTGTTTTTTTTTGTTTACACAAAAGAGGAAAATTACCCTTCAATCTGAAAGTCCAGTTGAGCTTTCGTGCAGAGGCTCTAGTACAGAGACGGGTTACATTATCTTAAAATGACGATTCTGCGTGCGCCTTTTCTCGGCGCGGATCCCTTTCGAGTGATTTGCAGCGTTCCTTTTCTGCTGACCATCGCAGGTGTCTCTGTGCAGGGTACGAAAAAAATGTGAAATATGGGGAGAGGTCCATGTTTTTTGGTGAATTGGTAAAAGATCAGCGGTGGGACAGGAAGGTGCCGTCCATTAACGTCTTTGGAAAATGTCAAAATTTTCTACGTAACCTCAGAGCGGTCGCTGCGGGGGTTGTAAATACTCGAACGTTTCCGCTAGCTGGTGGGAAATCCAGTTAACTTGGAACTTCGATCATTAATGTTTGATGGGCAGGAATATTGATCCCAGGAAAAGCTTTAAATATTCCATTAGAAGTGGTAACTTTTATCTCCGCATGAGCTGCTGCGGAACGTTAACCCCCCATCCGTGGGGACAGCAGGAGCAGGTGCCTCGCGGACGCGCCAGGACCCGGGTATGAACGGGTTAAGCTTAGGCGATATAATATGGAAGTGTGAGGGATTTTTCTTTTACTCCCTCCCTCGGCTTCCCAGCCCGGCGCAGCTTGAGACTGTCCCCGGACTGACAATCCCCTCTATTAGGGCTGTGAAAAAGTCCTTTATGAAGAGCGGAGCAGGAGACAAACCACTCATTATTTCCACTGGTAGTGAGTCAGCCAGGGGCCCAGATGTGCCAACGTCTCTTGTTCTGCTTCTTCGTGTTTGGCTTTTATTGTGGATGGGAGCTGCGTGCTGGGATCCCGAAGACCCAGGTAGGTCATGCATGTTAACCTGATCCCACAGACCCAGCTAGGCCATGCATGTTCCTCTAATCCTGAAGACCCAGCTAGGCCATGCATGTTCCTCTAATCCTGAAGACCCAGCTAGGTCATGCATGTTCCTCTAATCCTGAAGACCCAGCTAGGTCATGCATGTTCCTCTTATATTGAAGACCCAGGCAGGTCTTGCATGTTAACCTGATTCCGAAGACCTAGCCAGGTCATGCATGTCAACCTGATCCCGAAGACCCAGGTGGGTCATGCATGTTCACCTGATAACAAAGACCCAGGTAGGTGATGCATGTCAACCTAATCCTGAAGACCCAGCTAGGTAATGCATGTCAACCTGATCCCAAAGACCCAGGTAGGTCATGCATGTTCCTCTTATCCTGAAGACTCAGGTAGGACATGCATGTTCCTCTTATACTGAAGACCCAGGCAGGTCATGCATGTTGACTTGATCCTGAAGGCCCAGGTAAGACATGCATGTCCTACCTGAGTCTTCAGGATAAGAGGAACATGCATGTCCTACCTGAGTCTTCAGGATAAGAGGAACATGCATGTCCTACCTGAGTCTTCAGGATAAGAGGAACATGCATGTCCTACCTGGGTCTTTGGGATCAGGTTGACATGCATTACCTAGCTGGGTCTTCAGGATTAGGTTGACATGCAAGACCTGCCTGGGTCTTCAATATAAGAGGAACATGCATGACCTAGCTGGGTCTTCAGGATTAGAGGAACATGCATGACCTAGCTGGGTCTTCCTCTTATCCTGAAGACTCAGGTAGGTCATGCATATTAACCTTACCTTGAAGAACCAGGTAGGTCATGCATGTCAACCTGATCCCGAAGACCCAGCTGGGTTATGCATGTTCACCTGATGCTGAAGACCCAGCTAGATCATGCATGTCAACCTGATCCCAAAGACCCAGGTAGGTCATGCATGCTCCTCTTATCCTGAAGACCCAGACAGGTAATGCATGTTAACATCATACTGAAGACCCAGGCAGGACATGCATGTAAACCTGACCCCAAAGACCCAACTAGGTCATGCATGTTACACTTATCCTGAAGACTCAGGTAGGTCATGCATGTTCACCTGATCCAGAAGACCTAGCTAGGTCATGCATGTTCACGTGATCCCAAAGACCCAGCTAGGTCATGCATGTCAACCTGATCTTAAAGACCCATGTGGGTTATACATGTTAACCTGGTCCTGAAGACCCAGCTAGATCATGCATGTCAACCTGATCCCGAAGACCCAACTAGATCATGCATGTTAACCTTATCTTGAAGACCCTGCTAGGTCATGCATGTCAGCCTGATCCCAAAGATCCAGCTAGATCATGCATGTCAACCTGATCCCAAAGATCCAGCTAGATCATGCATGTCAACCTGATCCCAAAGACCCAGCTAGATCATGCATGTTAACCTTATCCTGAAGACCCTGCTAGGTCATGCATGTCAGCCTGATCCCGAAGATCCAGCTAGGTCATGCCTGATCACCTGTGCTCGGGCACATATTGAGGAACCGCAAGTCCAAAAGAATGCATACTGACAGTTTGCTCCTCAGCTTACGTAGATCTGTCATCGGATATATTTTTTCATGGAAGGTGCATCATGCATGCTAAATAAGGTGTCCGTGTAACACTTCCAGGTATTAATTACAAATACGATTTATTGGTGATAAAAGTAAAGAGAATTTTACATACAAAGCTTGATATGTATATAAACCTGACAATAGAACCATGGCGTCCACTGAGGACGGAGTGAAAGAGAGCAGCGTCGCTGCTCTTGGTCACAATGATGGATCGAGATGGGGCTCAGGTAAGTATTAGGGCCCCATTCACACTAGGAACCGCAGGTGAATCGCACATGAATGCTGTGCGGTTCCTGTGTGATTCACATGCAGTTCTGTGCAGTGCAATTCCAGCCCATTCATTTTGAATGAATCGCACTGCACCAAAAGTAGTGCATGGTAACGGCATCAGATCCGGTGCGGGCAAACGCACTGTATTTGGAGTATCGTTAACTTTAATCAGCCCCCGCCCCGCATCACACCGCAAGGGCAGTGAGGGAAGCCACGCGGTTCTCCCACACTGCATTCTAGTGTGACCGGGGGGGGGGGCTGCATCTAAAAGGTTTTTTTTACCTTAATGCAGAGATTGTATTCATGTAAAAAAAATAAAAAAATACTTCTGCCTTGAACTACTCAGAAAGCTGGTCAGTCCCCCAGCAGTCAGACTCTTCCTAATTAACTAATCACATTCAGCCAATCAATCCAAATCTTCCTACTCATTCTGATCTAATTGAATAACACATCCCAGAACATGTTACTCTCTTCATTACTGGGGCGGTAAGAAAGGGTTTTAAAGAGGAACACTGCGTGATTCTATTTGTATCTAAACTGGTTACATAATTCTAATTCTTCAGTAACCACAAAGGAGATAAATCCACTTTGTGAGCACCAAATGACTTTACAAACCCAGATGCTATCTTGTAAAATGTAGAAGTGGCACTATCATAGCCTGTGCAGAGAGCAGAGATATGGGGAGGGGCCCAGCGGGCTCCACCCACCACAATCTGCCTGCAGAAAACTACAGGAGGGGGCAGAGACAAGACCAGTCACCCTGATCAAGGAGAGAGATCAGAGCTGTGGGAGGGGCCCAGAAAACTCCACCCACTACAGGCTGCCTGCAGAAAACTACAGGAGGGGGCGGAGACAAGACCAGTCCCCCTGCACAAGGAGAGCAGGAGTTGTGGGAGGGGCTCAGAAGGCTCCACCCACTACAGGCTGCCTGCAGAAAACTACAAGAGGGGGTGGAGACAAGACCAGTCACCCTGCACAAGGAGAACGAGCAGAGCTGTGGGAGGGACCAAGCAGGCCCCACCCACTACAGGCTGCCTGCAGAAAACTACAGGAGGGGGAGGAGACAAGACCAACCAACCTGTACAAGGAGCGAGAGCACAGCTGTAGGAGGGGCCAAGCAGGCCCCACACACTACAGGCCACCTGCAGAAAATGACAGGAAGGGGCGGAGACAAGACCGGTCACCCTGCACAAGGAGAGAGAGCAGGAGTTGTGGGAGGGACCCAGAAGGCTCCACACACTACAGGCTGCCTGCAGAAAACTACAGGAGGGGGCGGAGACAAGACCAGTCCCCCTGCACAAGGACAGCAGGAGTTGTGGGAGGGGCTCAGAAGGCTCCACCCACTACAGGCTGCCTGCAGAAAACTACAGGAGGGGGTGGAGACAAGACCAGTCCCCCTGCACAAGGAGAGAGAGCATGAGTTGTGGGAGGGGCCCAGAAGGCTCCACCCACTACAGGCTGCCTGTAGAAAACTACAGGAGGGGGTGGAGACAAGACCAGTCCCCCTGCACAAGGAGAGAGAGCAGGAGTTGTGGAAGGGGCCCAGAAGGCTCCACCCACTACAGGCTGCCTGCAGAAAACTACAGGAGGGGGTGGAGACAAGACCAGTCCCCCTGCACAAGGAGAGCAGGAGTTGTGGGAAGGGGCTCAGAAGCCTCCACTCACTACAGGCTGCCTGCAGAAAACTACAGGAGGGGGTGGAGACAAGACCAGTCCTGCTGCACAAGAGGAGAGATCAGCGGTGGGCGGTCTTTATTACAGGAAGTCTCACACTGGATTACTGCACAGATCTGGGAGAAATACACAAAGATCACCGAGATTCTAGGAAGAAGACACATGACTCGTCCAAAATATTCAAGGTCAGGTTCAGGGGGTGGGAAAGGACGGGCTGTGGGTCCACAGGAAATTTTTGCAGAATTTCAAAAAATCCACTGTACACAAACACTGGCAAGGAACACAATTAACCCTTTGATCGCCCCCGATGTTAACCCCTTTCCAGCCAGTATCATTAGTACAGTGACAGTGCATATTTTTTAGCACTGATCACTGTATTAGTGTCGCTGGTCCCCGAAGAAGTTTAAAAACCGTCAGATTTGTCTGCCACAATATCGCAGTCCCACTATAAGTCACTAATTGCCACCATAACTTTTGTGCAAACCAATCAATATACGCTTATTGTGTTTATTTTTATTTATTTTTTTACAAAAAATATGTAGCCCCCAGGGCCCCCCAAAGTCTAAGGCACCAACTTGGGGAACCTCCATTTGTCGAGAGAATCCCTGCAAACACAGCTGCAGTGTTTGCTTGTCAATACATCGTACCGCTATCATTGCATCCACATTATTGCTACAATGTATTTTTTTATTCTTTTAACAATGGCCTCACATTGGCCAATGAGTGAAGTGCAGACCAAACACCACATTTTCATGGTGAATGTGCGGCGGATCCGGCGATCTAAAAAAAAAAAAAAAAAAAAAAAAACTCCCCATGTTTATACACGCCCCCCCCCCCCCCCCCTCTCAGTGTTGCAGGTGTTCAGCTATTTTTTATTTATTTTTTCCTTTTTTTGTGTGTGCAAGTTATTTTCGGCCCGTGGCGGTTGAGCCGCGTGTCGCTTGTGAAAACTATGTGACTTGGCTCTGAATATCAGTAATTGTTCAGACGCTGATAACCAGAGCTCCCCACCACAGATTTGAGGCTCTCTTCAGCCCCGAGCGACGTTCACACAGAACAATTTCCGCAGCTTTTGTGAATTTTCTTTTTTTTTGTTTTTTTTTAGCGGATATTTTTAAAATCGCACCTCCAGATAATCGCCACTTTTTCGGTAAATCGGGAAGGTTATCGGGTGCCCATGGGATAAAGGAAAGTAAGGAACAATAGACAAAGAGTTTGTTCTCCAGCGCTGGCCTTGCTTGTCTATAAAAGTTCCAGGATACTCGAGGTCGGGTTAGGGGGGGGGGGTGAACGAGGGGGGGGGGATGGGCTGCGGGTCCACAGGAAGCTCTGCAGCATTCAAAAACCAGCTGTGCGAAACGCGTTACTTCCAATGAAAATGGTTTAGTGATTAACGTACCCAGACACCTGCCGGAAGAACCTCTAACCTTCTAATAGGACAAGAAGTATTCACAGATACTCCTCAAGTGTCACCCCCGCTTCCCCTGCTGTGTCCCCTAGCTTGGCACTCACACATACTCCTCAAGCGTCACCCCGCTTCCCTGCTGTGTCCCTAGCTTGGCACTCACCGATACTCCTCAAGCGTCACCCCGCTTCTCTGCTGTGTCCCTAGCTTGGCACTCACAGATACTCCTCAAGCGTCACCCCCGCCTCCCTGCTGGGTCTCTAGCTTGGCACTCACCGATACTCCTTAATCGTCACCCCCGCTTCCCTGCTGGGTCCCTAGCTTGGCACTCACAGATACTCCTCAAGTGTCACCCGCTTCCTGCTGGGTCCCTGGCTTGGCACTCACATATACTCCCCAAGCGTCACCCCACTTACCTGCTGGGTCCCTAGCTTGGCACTCACAGATACTCCTCAAGTGTCACCCCTGCCTCCCTGCTGGGTCTCTAGCTTGGCACTCACACATACTCCTCAAGCGTCACCCCACTTCCCTGCTGGGTCCCTAGCTTGGCACTCACAGATACTCCTCAAGCGTCACCCCGCTTCCCTGCTGTGTCCCTAGCTTGGCACTCACAGATACTCCTCAAGCGTCACCCCGCTTCTCTGCTGTGTCCCTAGCTTGGCACTCACAGATACTCCTCAAGCGTCACCCCCGCCTCCCTGCTGGGTCTCTAGCTTGGCACTCACAGATACTCCTCAAGCGTCACCCCCGCCTCCCTGCTGGGTCCCTAGCTTGGCACTCACCGATACTCCTCAATCGTCACCCCCGCTTCCCTGCTGTGTCCCTAGCTTGGCATTCACCGATACTCCTCAAGCGTCACCCCCGCTTCCCTGCTGTGTCCCTAGCTTGGCACTCACAGATACTCCTCAAGCGTCACCCCCGCTTCCCTGCTGTGTCCCTAGCTTGGCATTCACCGATACTCCTCAAGCGTCACCCCGCTTCCCTGCTGTGTCCCTAGCTTGGCACTCACCGATACTTCTCAAGCGTCACCCCGCTTCCCTACTGTGTCCCTAGCTTAGCACTCACAGATACTCCTCAAGCGTCACCCCACTTACCTGCTGTGTCCCTAGCTTGGCACTCACCGATACTTCTCAAGCGTCACCCCGCTTCCCTACTGTGTCCCTAGCTTAGCACTCACAGATACTCCTCAAGCGTCACCCCACTTACCTGCTGTGTCCTAGCTTGGCACTCACAGATACTCCTCAAGCGTCACCCCCGCTTCCCTGCTGTGTTCCTAGCTTGGCACTCACAGATTCTCCTCAAGCGTCACCCGCTTCCCTGCTGGGTCTCTAGCTTGGCACTCACAGATACTCCTCAATCGAATCGTCACCCCCGCTTCCCTGCTGGGTCCCTGGTTTGGCACTCACAGATACTCCTCAAGCGTCACCCCGCTTCCCTGCTGGGTCTCTAGCTTGGCACTCACCGATACTCCTCAAGCGTCACCCCGCTTCCCTGCTGTGTCCCTACCTTGGCACTCACCGCTACTCCTCAAGCGTCACCCCGCTTCCCTGCTGTGTCCCTAGCTTGGCACTCACCGATACTTCTCAAGCGTCACCCCGCTTCCCTACTGTGTCCCTAGCTTGGCACTCACAGATACTCCTCAAGCGTCACCCCCCCCTTCCCTGCTGTGTCCCTAGCTTGGCACTCACCGATACTTCTCAAGCGTCACCCCGCTTCCTACTGTGTCCCTAGCTTAGCACTCACAGATACTCCTCAAGCGTCACCCCACTTACCTGCTGTGTCCCTAGCTTGGCACTCACAGATACTCCTCAAGCGTCACCCCGCTTCCCTGCTGTGTTCCTAGCTTGGCACTCACAGATTCTCCTCAAGCGTCACCCCGCTTCCCTGCTGGGTCTCTAGCTTGGCACTCACAGATACTCCTCAATCGTCACCCCCGCTTCCCTGCTGGGTCCCTGGTTTGGCACTCACAGATACTCCTCAAGTGTCACCCCGTTTCCCTGCTGGGTCCCTGGCTTGGCACTCACAGATACTCCTCAAGCGTCACCCCCGCTTCCCTGCTGGGTCTCTAGCTTGGCACTCACATATACTCCCCAAGCGTCACCCCACTTACCTGCTGTGTCCCTAGCTTGGCACTCACAGATACTCCTCAAGCGTCACCCCTGCTTTCCCTGCTGGGTCCCTAGCTTGGCACTCACAGATACTCCTCAAGCGTCACCCCGCCTCCCTGCTGGGTCCCTAGCTAGGCACTCACCGATACTCCTCAAGCATCACCCCCACCTCCCTTCTGGGTCTCTAGCTTGGCACTCACAGATACTCTTCAAGCGTCACCCCACTTCCCTGCTGGGTCCCTAGCTTGGCACTCACAGATACTCCTCAAGCGTCAACCCGCTGGCCTGCTGGGTCCATGGCTTGGCACACAATACTGCTCTGCAAGAGTCACCTCCACTGGTTGGGTCCCTGGCTTGGCACTTGCTGAAGTTTGCCAATCCTTCATTGTCCCCAGTTGGTGAATACTGCTCTGGTACTTGCTTCAGCTACTCACTGTGGTCCCTGGTAATGAGGTGATTGGTCTCTTAGTGGCGACAGCTTCCCCTCTACCTCCGACCAGTACAGGTTCTCCGTACTGTCACTTCTGTTTGGACTGCAAGCCACAATCCCAACCCTGCGCTGCTCTCTTGCTTCTGGATAGGCCCTCAGACAGCCTAGCAGCCAGATGTGCCCGGGATGAGCCCTAAGTCCGGCCTAGCAGCCCGGGGCAGCACAACACACGTCCACCCAGACAGCCGTCCAGGTGGCACAGAACGCAGATCGCCTGACCCCAACCGAATATATAGGCTCTCCCAGCAGGCCAAGGGAGTCAAGAAAACCCCTGCCCATTGGCTGAGATACCCCCATATACTCCTAACCTGTCCTTGCAATGCCCTTGTCTTAGTGAATGTCGCCAAGTACCCTGCCACCTAGTGACAGAAGAAAGAAGTGCAACAATTCCAGAATTATGGTGAAATCGGTTGGCCTCCTAGGGAATTGGCCAAGGCTACTACTGCCTGGCAACTAAAATTTAACAGCATCCCTGGCTAAACACCAGGGTGGCCCTGGCCAATCAGGACAGGAAGCCAAAGACCAGGTAAACGCAGAAGCCGCGGCGCCGGACACCAGGGAAACTGCGACTGCTGGAGGGCTCCGCCTATAGGGTGAGTGCGGAGTACGAGGGATCCGGTTCTAACCCAGCCTGCTGCCCGCCGACACTCTCCATATACAAAAACACTTTCTATGGTATATTTAACAACCAAAATGGGAGCAAAAAAGAGGAAGGTCATTGAAAGGGTTAGATACACCATAAAACCACCATTCTATTCTTATCTCATAGATATCGACGAGGTGACTCAGCAGACCCACGAAAAATGTCCATCCTTGCCTAACGCTCACTTACGGTAACAGAAGATCCCCTCCCCCACAGCAGCCAGCATTATAGACCCTCCCGCTGATAGAAACAGACCCAAAATAGTAGATCTCTACAGTAACAATACATCCCCCAGCAGCAACAATGGATAACCCCCAACAATATATCCCTCAGCAGCCATGAACAATAGACCCCCCCCCAGCAACATTCTAGGACAGTGGTCTCCAAACTGTGGCCCTTTGCTTCCCATTATTCGACCCTTGGGGTACTATTCCTTCAACTGACACTAACAATGGGGGCATAATTCTTGCCTCCCACTGACACCAATGATGGGACACTATTCCTCCCACTGACACCAATGATGGGACACTATTCCTCCCACTGACACCAATGATGGGGCACTATTCCTCCCACTGATACCAATGATGGGGCACTATTCCTCCCACTGACACCAATGATGGGACACTATTCCTCCCACTGACACCAATGATGGGACACTATTCCTCCCACTGACACAATGATGGGGCACTATTCCCCCCACTGACACCAATGATGGGGCACTATTCCTCCCACTGACACCAATGATGGGACACTATTCCTCCCACTGACACCAATGATGGGGCACCATTCCCCCCACTGATACCAATGATGGGGCACTATTCCTCCCACTGATACCAATGATGGGGCACTATTCCTCCCACTGACACCAATGATGGGACACTATTCCTCCCACTGACACCAATGATGGGGCACTATTCCCCCCACTGACACCAATGATGGGACACTATTCCTCCCACTGATACCAACGATGGGACACTATTCCTCCCACTGACACCAATGATGGGGCACTATTCCTCCCACCGACACCAATGATGGGGCACTATTCCTCCCACTGACACCAATGATGGGGCACTATTCCCCCCACTGACACCGATGATGATGGGCACTATTCCCCCCACTGACACCAATGATGGGGCACTATTCCCCCCACTGACACCAATGATGGGGCACTATTCCCCCCACTGACACCAATGATGGGGCACTATTCCCCCCACTGACACCAATGATGGGGCACTATTCCCCCCACTGACACCAATGATGGGGCACTATTCCTCCCACTGAAACCAATGATGGGACACTAATTCCTCCCACCGACACCTATGATGGGGCACTATTCCTCCCACCGACACCAATGATGGGGCACTATTCCTCCAAATGATACCAACGATGGGACACTATTCCTCCCACTACTACCAATGATGGGGCACTATTCCTCCCACTGACACCAATGATGGGGCACTATTCCTCCCACTGACACCAATGATGGGGCACTTTCCCCCCACTGACACCGATGATGGGGCACTATTCCCCCCACTGACACCAATGATGGGGCACTATTCCCCCCACTGACACCAATGATGGGGCACTATTCCCCCCACTGACACCAATGATGGGGCACTATTCCCCCCACTGACACCAATGATGGGGCACTATTCCCCCACTGACACCAATGATGGGGCACTATTCCTCCCACTGAAACCAATGATGGGACACTATTCCTCCCACCGACACCTATGATGGGGCACTATTCCTCCCACCGACACCAATGATGGGCACTATTCCTCCCACCGACACCAATGATGGGGCACTATTCCCCCCACTGACACCAATGATGGGCACTATTCCTCCCACCGACACCAATGATGGGGCACTATTCCTCCCACTGACACCAATGATGGGGCACTACTGCTCCACCGACACCAATGATGGGGCACTATTCCTCCCACTGACAAATCAAAATAATAATAAAAGGTTAAGAGAGACAACCCTTTCCAATATTCTGTGAATCAGTATAATTATGTCTTTCCATCTATTCAAGCAAAGCATTGGTGGTTTCTTCACTTTGGGCAGAGATCTACCCAAAAAGCACAACTAACCACTAGCAGACACTAAGGGAAAAAAAGAAAAGAATATGAATCGACAGAAGAAAAAAAAAGGAAGAGAGGAAGGAGAGAAAAAAAAAAGGAAAGAGAAATTAACAACCATGTCTATCCATTTCACTAACAGTCCATCTAGGGAACCGCCTCCTACAAATCAGAGCCGCGTCTAAAACAAAACACAAATTATACAAGAAAAAACGAAAACAAAAAACAAAAAAAAGCAACAAAACAGAAAACGAAAAGGTCTACCGTTTCTGTCTCCGGGAGGTTCTATTAATATTGGCTTCTGGGGGGATCTACTGTTGCTGGCAAAAGTCTATTGCTGCTGGGGGTTGGTCTATTGTTGTTGGTGTTGGACTATTGATCCTGGGGGGGATGGAGCTATTGTTGCTGGAGGGGTCTATTGATCCTGGGGAGGTCTATTGTTGCTGAGGGGGGACTCTATTGATCCTGGGAGGTCTATTGTTGCTGAGGGGGGACTCTATTGATCCTGGGAGGTCTATTGTTGCTGGGGGGGGAGACTATTGATCCTGGGAGGTCTATTGTTGCTGGGGGGGGAGACTATTGATCCTGGGGAGGTCTATTGTTGCTGGGGGGACTATTGATCCTGGGGGGGGGTAGATCTATTGTTGCTGGGGGGGTCTATTTGGATGAGGGTAGAGGGCATGGACAACGCTTGATTGTGGATTGCTGGCAGGCACAATAGACTCAGAGGCTGGGGGGGGGGGGGGATGGGAGGGGGCGAGTACCTGCAACCTAGCTCTAAAAAAAAGAGTACAGCAACTTCCTGATATGTATTCCAGGAGTTCAGCTTTAACAAAATACAAATTCACCAAAACAACCAAGTTCCGCAGGTAATGTTTCTGGACAGCAGTTGTTATCATATGAAGATTGCCCAGCATGCTGGAAAGTCTCTTTGCGGCTGATTGCCATGGACAGCAGAAAAACAAAGCCTTTACCACGGAGAGGCCACGTGCGGACTCGGGCGCCACACAAGCTGTCCAGGCATGGTCAGGCGTCTGGGCGCCCCCCTGACCGGTCTACGCCCCCCGGCCATCGTCTCTCCATACGCCCACCCAATTACGATTCATCAACCCCCCGAGTTCCGCCACACTCCGGGCTTAATAGACTTTGTATATTTTTAGAGGAAAAACAGGAACCTCCGCTACTTGTTGAAATATCTTTGGTCGATGATTTGTTTTTCAGCAGAAAGAAAAACTTCCCCAACCTTCCGCCTTCGATCAAACATTCTCCTTCCTGATAGAGCGCTGGAGACGTATATTGGGCTTCCTGGTGCGCTCCTATGTTTGTTGGCTATTAATAGGAATTGCGTTGGGGGGGGGGGAGGGGGGGGCAGAGAATTGTTTGGCGATGTTCTGGGACCCAGAATGATAGAAAGGAATCATTTCGAGGAGGACTCAATGCCAGAGATACTTTTATAATACTAACTTATAGAGATATAAAAAAAAAAAAAAAAAAAATGATATATATATATAATATGATGACCTGCAGGAGCCCCTGTACTGAAGGATCAATAACTGACCCCAACCGGTGAGAACTCCATACTGGTGTGATGTGGGAGGAGCCTCTGCTTGCAATGTGTGTGCGGAGGTGGGAGGGACCATTGTTGGATCAGTTGGCATTGGTCTGATTAACCACTTGCTTACTGGGCACTTGAACCCTCTCCTGCCCAGACCAATTTTCAGCTTTCAGCGCTGATACACTTTGAATGACAATTGCGCCGTCATACAACACTGTACCCAAATGACATTTTTACCATTTATTTTTTTCCACAAATAGAGCTTTCTTTTGGTGGTATTTAACCACTACAGATCCGCGCTATTGTCCAAATGACGGCATTAGCGCGGACCTACATTTCTGGGACTACGTCTATTGACGTAGTCCCGGTTACGAGCGGCCTGCGCGCCCCCTGAGGGGCGCGCGCCGCGCGCTCTGTGATCGGCGAGTCCGTGAGACTCGCCTGATCACCGATCCGTGTAAGGGGTCGATCCCGACCCCTTATCACGTGATCAGCTGTCAGCCAATGACAGCTGATCATGTGATAGAACGGAGCCGGTAATCGGCTATTATTCCTCCTCGCGCTGACAGCGCGAGGAGAGAAAAAAAAAGCCGATCGCCGGCGGCCGTGATCGGGACATCAGTCCCGATCACGGCCATCAATACAAGGGACCACCTGCCACCTGCCTGTGCCCACCTGCCTCCCGCAGTGCCATCCTGAAATAAAATAAAAGCAAAAGTAAGTCGCCCCCCGTCAGTGCCCCCCGTCAGTGCCCACAGTGCCACCCACAGTGCCACCTACAGTGCCACCCCACAGTGCCACCCCACAGTGCCACCCACAGTGCCACCCAATCTGCCTCAAAGGTGCTGCACCCCAGTGCCGCCCATCAGTGCCCAGCAGTGCCGCCCATCTGTGCCCAGCAGTGCCGCCCATCTGTGCCCAGCAGTGCCGCCCATCAGTGCCCAGCAGTGCCACCTATCAGAGCCCACCTATCAGTGCCACCTATCAGTGCCCAATCAGTCCCATCTATCTGTGGTACCTATCAGTGCCCATCCGTGCCACCCATCCGTGCCACTTATCCGTGCCACCCATCCGTGCCATCTTATCTGTGCCCATCTTTGCCCATCAGTGCCGCCTTATCTGTGCCCATCGGTGCCGCCTTATCTGTGCCTATTAGTGCCGCCTTAACTATGCCTATCAGTGCCCACCGGTGCAGCCTATCAGTGCCCACCAATGCAGCCCATCAGTGCCCACCAATGCAGCCCATCAGTGCCCACCAATGCAGCCTATCAGTGCCGCCTAATCAGCGCACTTCAATGAAGGAGAAAAATGACCCGTTTGCAAAATTTTATAACAAACTATTAAAACATGATTTTTTTTTTTTTTTTTGCATCTTTTTTTGTTTGTTTAGCAAAAATAAAACTCCGAGCTGTAACTAAATACCACCAAAAGAAAGCTCTATATGTGGGAAAAAAATGATAAAAATTTCATTTGGGTACAGTGTTGTATGCCCGCGTAATTGTCATTCAAAGTGTATCAGCGCTGAAAGCTGAAAATTGGTCTGGGACTGAGGGGGGTTTAAGTGCCCAGTAAGCAAGTGGTTAATTACAGCTATTCCTCCCACTGACACCAATGATGGGGCACTATTCCTCCCACTGACACCAATGATGGGGCACTATTCCTCCCACTGATACCAATGGACTATTCCTCCCACTGACGCACCAATGATGGGACACTATTCCTCCCACTGACACCAATGATGGGGCACTATTCCTCCCACTGACACCAATGATGGGGCACTATTCCTCCCACTGACACCAATGATGGGCACTATTCCTCCCACTGACACCAATGATGGGGCACTATTCCTCCCACTGACACCAATGATGGGGCACTATTCCTCCCACTGACACCAATGATGGGGCACTATTCCTCCCACTGACACCAATGATGGGGCACTATTCCTCCTACTGACACCAATGATGGGACACTATTCCTCCCACTGACACCAATGATGGGGCACTATCTCCTACTGACACCAATGATGGGGTACTATTCCTCCTACTGACACCAATGATGGGGTACTATTCCTCCACTGACACCAATGATGGGGTACTATTCCTCCCACTGACAAACAAAAAAATATGCAAAATAAGAAAAAACAAAAAATCATGTTTAATAGTTTGTTATAACATTTTGCAAACAGGTCATTTTTCTCCTTCATCGAAATGCGCTGATGAGGCGGCACTGCTATGACATCAT
>JAZDVW010001337.1:0-122500 GCA_037367395.1 Lithobates pipiens | reverse complement strand
AAGATGAGAAAGTGAGAGCAGGAAAAGACAATAGGAGAGAGGAGAGCGAGAGAGAGAGAGAGAGAGGAAAAGAGAGGACATTGCAATATGGGGAGAGAGATAGGAAGGGAAAGAGGGAGGGAGAGTGAAAGATGGGTGGAGAGGGGGCACAAAAGATAGGAAGAATAGAGAGAGATGGGTAGAGGGGGGGTGAGAGGGAGGATGAGGGGAATTGGGAGGGAGATGTAAGAGAGGGAAACAAAGCAATGGGGGAGAGAGTGGGGAAGAGTGAAGGGAAGGTGGGAGGAGGGAGGGGGGGAGAGAGAATGGGTTGCAGGGGTGCGGAGAAAAGGAGAGAAACATGGGAAGAGAAAGTGAGATGGGAAGGGAGAGAGGGAGAAGAAGGGGGATGGGTAGAGAAGGGGAGGAGAGAAGGGGGAGAAGAAGGGGGAGGTTAGAGAGGGGGGAGAGAGAGGGAGAAGAAGGGGGGTTAGAGAGGGGGAGAAGAAGGGGGGGGAAATAAGGGGGTGGGTAGAGGGGAAAATAAGGGGGGGGGTAGAGGGGGGGAAATAAGGGGCGTCTAGGGGGGAAAATAAGGGGGGTGTAGAGGGGGGAAAATAAGGGGGTTGGGTAGAGGGGGTTGGGTAGAGAGGGGAGAAGAAGGTGGGTGGGTAGAGGGGGGTTGGGTAGAGAGGGGAGAAGAAGGGGGGTGGGTAGAGAGGGGGAGAAGGAGGAGAGTGGGAGAAGAAGGGGGGGTTAGAGAGGGGGAGAAGAAGGGGGGTTAGAGAGGGGGAGAAGAAGGGGGGGAAATAAGGGGGGTGGGTAGAGGGGAAAATAAGGGGGGGGGGTAGAGGGGGGAAATCAGGGGGTGTAGAGGGGGGAAAATAAGGGGGGTGTAGGGGGGGAAAATCAGGGGGGTGGGTAGAGGGGGGTTGGGTAGAGAGGGGGAGAAGAAGGTGGGTGGGTAGAGGGGGGTTGGGTAGAGAGGGGGAGAAAGAAGGGGTGGGTAAAGAGGGGGAGAAGAAGGGGGTTGGGTAGAAAGGGGAGAAGAAGGGGGGTTGGGTAGAAAGGGAAGAAGAAGGGGGGGTGGGTAGAAGGGGGAGAAGAAGGGAAGAGGGAGGGACTAGTGCAGTA
The DNA here is from genome assembly GCA_037367395.1 of Lithobates pipiens. Lineage (NCBI taxonomy): Eukaryota > Metazoa > Chordata > Amphibia > Anura > Ranidae > Lithobates > Lithobates pipiens. The sequence continues at coordinate 121,387 of JAZDVW010001337.1, read as the reverse complement.
GGTTACTTTCTTCTAATAATTGTAAGTCTCTCTTTTCCCCGCAGATCTATACGGAGAAGGAACGGGTTGCGGCTCTTACCTTGACCAGGTGCGGTGCATCGTGCCGGGTGAGCTGGTATAGAGGGAGTTGGTCTCGGCAAGCTATCCAGGAATGCTTTATTACCTTCTCTGCCGTGTATCGCTGATGAGGATCAACATGGAGCATGTGGGAGAGCAAATCCTGCAATCATCCAAAAGGAACAATGAAGAGATTCTACAACCCGTCCACATGACATCACTGATATCTGTGCTGGTGAACGGCCACCGGGTGGCGCTGCTTTACACTGAGTGCTGCAGAGTTTAGCTGTGCAGTTTGTAGATTGGTTGCCTCATTATAATCCATTACCATCTAATCAGCTCCGCCTACCTTTGCCGCGTCGGACACGGTGTCCCAGTTGCCTCCGCTCAGTGAAAAGTTCCCGCTTCCTATCCGCAGTAAGATTTCCTCCGGGGTGTCGTTCGGGCCGTTGGCGAACGGCGTGTACCTTAAGAGAGCAGGAGAGTCACATGACGCGGAATGTTACTAAACCCAATGAGATAAGAGCAGGGATTAGACCCCCTGTCGGGTTTTATTTGCTGTCTGTGCCCCTATTTAGGAGATTCCCCCCCCCCCCTTCTTTGTATAATTAAGAGTAAAAGTAAATCCCAAATTTTGGGGTATCTCCAGAAAAGTAGGAAGGAATTCCCTTCATTTTGCAGCGACTTGTCAGTCCCCGAGTCGCAGGAGAGGTCGCACAAGTGTGAAAAGGGGCCCCACATAAGATTATAAAATTCCCCATCTTCATGCATGGCTTACGAAGAGACAGCCAGGCAAGCTAGCATTTCCAGGAGGTCAGGCGGTCCCTCTATGGAAAAAAGGGACAACAGGAAAACAGTCGCTTGTGTCCAGCAACAGGAAGTAGAGAATAAGAGCGACTTACCCGGCCAGCATTGTATAAAGCAGCACTCCGAGGCTCCAGATATCGCAGGCGGCGTCGTAGCCTTGTCTCATCAGGACCTGCAATCAGACAATGGCGGGGGGGAGAGGTCACAGGAAACGTTCCTCATCTCCACCGATCGGCAAACAACGATCTTCACAATCCCACAGCCATCACAATTCAACATTTCTGAGCTTTGATTGGTTGGTTACCCATTCCAAACACTCAATACCAATCTTCAGATAAAACTATCGTGTCAGGAAAAAGTATTCATACCCATTGAAATTTCCCACATTTTGTCATGTTACATCCAAAAACATAAATGTATTTCACAACTGTGTGCCACTTTGTGTTGGTCTATCACAGGGGTCTCCAAACTGCGGCCCGAGGGCCAGATACGGCCCTTTAATTGCTTTTAGGTGGGACTCGGGTGCCATTTCATCCACTGATACCAACAATAAGACATATCCCACCCCCACCCCCCCCGCCCCCACTCACACCAATGAAGGGACACAATTCCTCCCCATTAAACCAAAGATGGGGCAATATTTCTCCCAATGACACCAATGATAGGGGACAATTCACCCAAGGATGGGGCCCAATTTCTCCCAATGACACCAATAATGTGGGGTCCAATGGCACCAATGATAGGGGACAATTCCCCCAGTGACACCAACAGTGGCACACAATTTCTCCCAATGACACCAATAATGGAACACAATTCCCCCCAATGACACCAACAATGGGGAACAATTTCTTCCAATGACACCAATAATGGGGTCCAATGAAATTAATGATAGGAGACAATTCCCCCAATAAAACCAATGATGGGGCACTATTCCCCCCTATGATACCAACAATAGGGCCCAATTTCTCTCAATGACACAAATTATGGGGCACAATTCCTCCCAATGATACCAACAATAGGGCCGAATTTCTCCCAATGACACCAATAATGGGGTCCAATGACATCAAATGACTGGTGTCATTGGGGGAATTGTCCCCTATGATGGGGAACAATTTCTTCCAATGACACCAATAATGGGGTTCAACGACACCAATGATGGGGGACAATTCCCTCAATGACACCAACAATGGGACACAATTTCTCCCAATGACGCCAATAATGGGGCCCAATTCCCGCAATGATGGGGCATAATTCCCCCCAATGACACCAACGATGGGGAACAATTTCTTCCAATGGACACCAATAATGGGGTCCAATGACATCAATGATAGGGTACAATTCCCCCAATGAAACCAATGATAGGGCACTATTCCCCCCCAATGATACCAACAATAGGGCCCAATTTCTCCCAATGACACTAATAATGGGGTCCAATGACACCAAATGATTGGTGTCATTGGGGGAATTGTCCCCCATCATTGGAAGAAATTGTTCCCAATTGTTGGTGTCATTGCAGGAATTGTTCCCTATGATGAAGCACAAACCCTCTCAACAATTTCTTCCGATGACACCAATAATGAGGTCCAATGACACCAATGATAGGGGACAAATCCTCCAAGTGATTCCAACAATGGGGCACAATTCGTCCTACTGAGACAAACAATAGGGGCATTATTTTTATTTTTTTCTCTCTCAATGATTCCGGGACCTTTTCTACTCCCAATGGCCTCAGTCCGGCAACCCCTAAATTCTGAAGGACAGTAAAACGACCCTTTGTTTAGAAAGTTTGGAGACCCATGGTCTATCACATAAAATCCCAATAAAAGACATTTACGTTTTTTTGTTTTTTTTTTGGATTGTAACATGCCAAAATTTAGGAAATGTCAAGGGGTATGAATAGTTTTTCCAGGCACAGTATATAAAAGCAGTGTTACAGATCATCCACTGTAAGTAAAGTGGTTGTAAAAAAGGCACAAGGTTGCATTCTATGCATACAAAAAAAGGAAGCCCCTGAAGGACCAACTCCCTGAAGGACCAACTCCCGCCCTGAAGGACCAACTCCCGCCCTGAAGGACCAACTCCCGCCCTGAAGGACCAACTCCCGCCCTGAAGGACCAATTCCCGCCCTGAAGGACCAATTCCCGCCCTGAAGGACCAACTCCCGCCCTGAAGGACCAACTCCCGCCCTGAAGGACCAACTCCCGCCCTGAAGGGAGTTCTGAAGGACCAACTCCCTCCCCGAAGGACCAACTCCCTCCCCGAAGGACCAACTCCCTCCCCGAAGGACCAACTCCCTCCCCGAAGGACCAACTCCCTTCCCGAAGGACCAACTCCCTTCCCGAAGGACCAACTCCCTCCAACTCCCTCCCTGAAGGACCAACTCCCTCCCTGAAGGACCAGCTCCCTGAAGCTTAGTGAATGATGTGGTGCCCCCTGCCAACACAATAAAACGGAGGGTACAGAAAGGCAACTTGATGATCATGACCAGGACTGAGGAGAACACCACCAGAGGGGAATACCAAACCTGCACCAGCCAAAAAGGTGAAGAACCACAACCCACCAAAATACATGGAACAGGAACCAATTCCGGAATGGGGAAAAAAGGACTAGCAGAAAAACTGGCTAGAGATTTGTAACCACAGTTGTGTGTTGGGTGGGTCACTGGTGATTTGGCCACTCCTGCTGCTCCTCTTTGACAGGTGTAACTGCAGTGTCACTCCTGTCAGAAGGAGCAGTCGCTGGCTTCTGCTGGAGAGAGGATTCAGCTTTCTCCTCCGTCCTGCAGGGGGCAGAAGACAGGCGACACTGAGACTGAGAACTCACCTCAGTCTCAGCGCGAGAGAGGAAAGAAAACTGCCCATCAAATGCTCTCTGAAGAACGACTGAAATGCTCTTCAGAAGCCAAAGCACGTGTGAAGGAGCTAACTAGAGAGCAGAGTGGGCAGAAGGTCTTATTTACAATGACAGGTCCACTTTAACGAGCTTTTTTCACATAATAATAGTAATAGAAGAGCTCACTAGTGCTCAAGAGCCCCTATGAAAACAAAACATTGAAGGAAGGTCAGAATTCTCATCACCTCGGGGGCCACGAAGTTGGCCGTATAACACGGAGTCAGCAGCAGCCCGTTCTCTCCTCTCAGCTGCTTGGCAAAGCCAAAGTCACATATTCGTATGGAGTCTGCGTTGCTGGAATCGTCCATGTAGAGGATATTACTGGGCTTCAGGTCTCGATGAACCACCTGTCAGAGCAAAGAGAACCCGTTATATACAGAGAGAAGCAGTGATCCTCACATAGAGGGCACTCTACAAATCAGATACAGAACGCCAGCACAGGACCAGCAGAAAGACTTCATGCAGTGCAGGGGCGCTCAACCTGTGGCGGAACTAAAAGTCCCACGATGCATTGCACGGCTGACCGTTACAAGTAGGGTTGCACCGATACCAAGCATTTGCCCCAGTACCTGTATCCGGGCAAATGCTCCGATGCTTAATCCGATACCTGGACAGTCAGGGGTGATCGGTGTGAAGCTGGGGAGGAGTTACAATCACAGATCTCCTTGTATAGATTTCAATAAAGCAGCTGAGAGCCGCTTCTCCTCTCCCTCCCGCGACGTACAGCTGCTTTATTGAAATGTATACAGGGAGATCGGTGATTGTAGCCCCTGCCCAGCGCCGCACCGATCACCCCCCACTGTCCCCCATATCCTCCTCCAGTACCCTCTGTGGCCCGACGGTCCCCCTCCGTGCCCCTCTCCATGCTCCTCCCCCGTCCGTGCTCCTTTGTCTTCCTGGTCCCCCTCCATGCTCCCCGGTCCCTTTCTGTGCTCCTCGCTCCCTCGGTGTATCAGGATGGAGAGCGGAGGAAGGAGCCGGTAAATCTGTCATTTACCGGCTCCTTCCTTTTCCGAATGCACAGAGTTCATTCATAACTGTGTTTCCTCCACTTCCTCTCCCTCCCGCGACATACAGCTGCTTTATTGAAATGTATACAGGGAGATCGGTGATTGTAGCTCCTGCCCAGCGCCGCACCGATCACCCCCCACTGTCCCTCATATCCTCCCCCAGTACACTCCGTGCCCCTACGGTCCCCCTCCATGCCCCTACGGTCCCCCTGGTCCCTCTCCATGCTCCTCCCCCGTCCGTAGCTCCTTTGTCCTCCTGGTCCCCCTCCATGCTCCCCGGTCCCTTTCTGTGCTCCTTGCTCCCTTGGTGTATCAGGATGGAGAGCGGAGGAAGGAGCCGGTAAATCTGTCATTTACCGACTCCTTCCTTTTCCGAATGCACAGAGTCAGTGATTACTGACTCGGTTCATTCATAACTGTGTTTTCTCCGCTTCCGTTTATGAATAGAGAGAGGAGCCTCTGCCCCCTGTCCATTCATCTTCAGTGCAGCTGAGGCTGCAGAGAAAGGGACTGGGGAATCTGTGTCCTCAGTCCTTTTCTATGTCTCAAAAGACATAGAAAGTTCTGTTAAGACCCCTGATATCTCACCAAAGTCACCCCCCAAGGGGAGTAATTAAAAAAAAAAAAAAAAAAAAAAAGAATTGTAATAAATATTGAAAAGGTTCAATTGTAAAAATAATTAAAAAAAAAAAAAAAAAAAAAAAAAACACGCTGACACCGTCCTCTCTCCCCCCTCCCCAAAGAGAAGGCACTGTAAAAAAAAAAATAATGAAAAAAAATTGTAAAAAAATATAAATAAAAATAAAATAAGAATAAAATCTACTGACAGTGTCCACATCTCACCAGTGCTTCATATTAGTGCCACTGTCACATGACATTAAAAAAAAAGTATCGGTAATCAGTATCGGCGAGTACTTGAAAAAAAAGTATCGGTACCTGTACTCGGTCTTAAAAAAATAAAAAATAAAAAAAAAAGTGGTATCGGTGCAACCCTAGTTACAAGCATGGCTCCCAAAGGCAGAGGTATGATGGGATTTGTAGTTTATGTAAAGCTGGGGGGCCACAAGTTGAGCACCCCTTGGATGTACATAATAACAGTAAACCAAAAATCATTACATTTCCATTATATTTAAAAGGAAATAATAAGACCAACAGATATCCATTGTCTCTTCAATTTACAACAGCAGAAAGTTACCTGCTTACAGATAGGTAGCGTCATATCTGTTTTCTATGCTGTCCTCTCTATACTAGTCTAAGTATTGGGTACCTTTTATTTGTAGGTATACAAACTCAAGCCCAGAGCTCAAGCTTTCTTGAATTGTGGACTATTCCCGACGTCATCAAGCTCAGGGCAGGCTCCAAAGACCAAAAACAGTCCACTGCTGGACCGTGGGGTAATGCAGTTTTCCAGTGGAGCGAGGAATGGGGAGAATATAAAGCTTTCTCCTCACCCCTAGACAAAACGAGCAGTTGACCCGTGCAGTGCCCAGCCCCACCACATGGGAAAGCTTCCCCCACCAGAATTGTGCTTTAATTGTACAGTACTGGACACAGACCAGAAAGTCATAGACTATGGGAGGTCCTCAAGCAATAAACTGAGGGGTGGACATAGCAAACAGCAGCTAACAGACCCACAAAAAGAAAAAAGTCAATAGACCTGAAAAAACTCAGATGACAGTTTGAAGTCACCTTGTGGCCAAAGACAACATCAGCAGAGGCCTGAATATCCGCCCAATAAAAGTGGTGGAGGTAGCAGTATGTCTGCTTTCATGGAGGACAGAAACTCAGATTTTCCGAAGGACAACCCAAACCATCTCAGGACCACCTTGTCCCAATGTAAGACAAGGGGCTCCTTACAGGAAAAAGCCACCAAGTAGGAGACAAGCCTGATGGAGGAAATGGCCACCAAAAAGGCCACCTTACTCATGAGAACCCGCAATGGGGCATACTGGATCTGTCCAAAGAGAGGTAGTACCAGATTCATATCGCAGGGTGACACAGGAGGCCAGAGTTGATTATTAAATGGGCAACTAAATTTCCCAGATTTTATGTCTCAGTTGGAAAACCACTAAGCCAGGGAGATTTTCACCTGGTTGGACAGCCGTAGTGGGCAATCTAAAAACAGGATCTGCTTGTCCCACATCTTGAGTTTTGAAATATCTGGAGCGGAATTGAGCAGAGAGAACCATCTCAAAGAAGGCCACCATAAAGTCCAGAACCCTCATACAGAAGACTGCCAAGGGATGCCTGGTTGACCCGAGAGAGTCAGATAGATGGATCTCAGAGAAGAAATCTTTTCCTGGAGAGGAAAATTTGGGCCTGGGCCATGTCCAGATCATCCCAAAAAAACTCCAAGCAAAGGGAAGGCTGGAGAGCAAACTTCCTGAAGTTGATTAGGCATCTGAAAGTTGGAAGAGAATAGATGGTCTTTTGGATGGTGGAAGACAGAACCATTCTAACAAATCTTTCAGTAGAAGGTTGTCTAGGTATTCTGTGACGTGGATGCCCTGAGATCTTAGCAGTTCCAGGAGAAAAGCCAACACTTGTGAATATTCTTTGTGCAGAGGAGAGCCTGAACGACAATTGAAAGCGTTGATCTCCCAAAGTGAATCACAGAAAGCAGTGAAAAGATGGGAATGTTCTTGGATTTCTACTAATGCCAGAAATGCCTCTGATCTGAGAGAAGAATTAACAGATCTTGTGGACTTGAGAAACTTGGGGACACGCTGATATTGGTTTAGGGATTTTAGGTCCAAAATGGGGCAAACCGTTCGGTTTTGGAACTGTGAATAGGTTTGAGTAAAGTTCTTGGAACCTTTATTTGCAGAAACAGAGATTAGTACTCCTTGTGCCTGAAGTTGACTCAGGATGGCCGACAAACCTGCCTGTCTTTGACGGAAAGCTGGCAGATTGGCGAGTGGAAATCGAGTAGGGTACAGGAATATAATTTTTTAGCCCCTGCAAATAATGCCCCTGGACCCAGAGGTCTGTCGCAAGTGCTAAGAGACGTCCCTCCACTCTGGAGAATGAGGGTGCCCCTTCATTGTAAGGAGGACTTCCGAGTAGGCTTGGAGGGTTTTTGGTCCTAAGGCTTGTGAAGAAAGGAGGAACCTGCCTTTGACTTTGAGAAGGACATCTGGATGGAGAAAAAAAAGAGCCCTTTCAGTGAGAAGTGATAGTAGTAGGCTGTTTTTTGTAGAGTAAAAGTACCTCCCCCCCCAGTAACCTCCTTAATAAGTTAAATCAGAGAATTCACTCGGTGAGATATTTTCTGGGCATCAACACAAAATAGCAGCGCCGAAGGCAGGAGCTGCAATTCTTCCAGAAGAACAGAATCCCGAAAGACCGGATCATGTTCTCTATTAATTTACCCAATTGGCAACAATCTGACAAATGACGCTAACCGCAGAGCCGGTTTTAAGGCAGGACCTGCAAGAGCAAAGGTTGCTTTCAATAGGGTTTCGAATAATCCTCAAAAGGAACAGCAAGATGCTTGCTGAGAACAGGAATGGCAGGAATCGCTACCATTCTTGACCTCGTTTAGGCTGAGAAGATTCTGGTGCTGCTATGCAAAAGCTAGCTAGTGCGCAATGCATCAGTAAATGAGGTCAAAGTAGAAAGAATATGGGGCGAAGTCTTATCTTGTGCCTCATAAAATGCAAGAGGTCGAAAATGTATCTGCAGGATCTCCTTCCGCGTCCTCCTCACCTTTCTCAATGGATTTAGGAGGTCCAGAGTCATACTCCGGAATAGATTCAGGGATTTCCGGATCTCACTCAAGGCATCCATCAAGGTCCATTTGTGTTCAAAAGCTGCCTAACAAAAAAATAAAAAATCAACCGCACTCTACAAAAGAGACTTTTTTTTCGCCACACAGTGAAATTAAACAACAGATCAAAAGCCTCCAGTCAATACCTTTCAACCCAATGTGCATTACAGCAGGGATAGGTAGGACAGCGAACATCAACCACCAATGGCATCTACTATATTTTTGCCTTGACAAGCTCCCTTTATTAGGATCCAGAATGTGTAGCTCTGGGCCAAGCTCTTCTGCTCTTCAAAGACTGAAGGGTGACACATGACTATTTGATGTCACACTCACCTAGTGTTGGTACAATGGCCTTTAGCACACAAGTTTTTTTTTTTAAAAAAAAACAGGATTTTTAAAACAGCTTACCTTTAAAATCCTTTTCTTTGATGTACATCAGGGGACACAGAGCCATAGTACTTACTATGTGGGTTATAGGGCCACTGATAGGTGCTGGACACTGGCACGCCCCTAAGGCATAAAGTGCACTCCCTATATAACCCCTCCCACTACTGGGAGTCCACAGTTTTGTAGCCAAGCAATACAAGTGTATACCAAAGGAGGGAGGGACCTCTGTGTCCCCTGATGTACATCAAAGAAAAGGATTTTACAGGTAATGCGGTTTTAAAAATCCTGTTTTCTTTTCTTACATCAGGGGACACAGAGCCATAGTAGTTACTATGTGGGAGGTCCCACAGCAATGGCAACAGAAGGGAGGGAGACATAGCCAAAAAAAAAAAAATAGGAGGCCAGAGGACTCATACTGCAACATACTGCGCCCAAATGAAATATCCTCATGACCTTTAATATCGATTTGATAAAATCTGATAAACGTATGAACCGAAGACCAAGTCGCGGCCTTACAGATCTGAGCCATAGAGGCCTGATGATGGCCCACCCAAGAGGCACTAATCGCACTGGATGAGTGTGCTCTAGCATAAGGAGGAAGAATTCTCTTCTTAAGTCGAAGCTTGAACAATCACTTGACGAATCCATTTGGAAATTATAGATTTCGACACTGCCTGTCCACATTTTGGACCTTCTGGCAGTACAAACAAAACCCGTGTTTTGTGAACCTGAGCAGTCGCCTTCAAATAGACTCTGATCGCTCTTACTACATCAAGGGAATGTAGTGCCTTCTCTTCCCTAGATTGAGGCTCTGGGGAGAAAGAAGGAAGAATAATATCTTGGTTTAAATGAAAAAAACCTGTTACCACTTTTGGTAGGAATTCAGGATGAGGAAATAAAACCACCTCATCCTTATACATGATCAGATATGGCTCTTTACAAGACAGAGCCGCTAGTTCCCGATACTCTTCTAGCAGAAGAAATGGCAACCAGAGAGATTATCTTTCTTGTCAAAAGAACCAAGGACATTTCTCGTAAAGGTTCAAACGACTGATTCAGCAAAGCCAATAAGACCAAATTTAAATCCCAAGGATTTAGAGGTGCCTTGATTGGAAACTGTGTTACCCCCTGAATAAACTACGCACCAAGATTGGGAAGCAAGGCCGGGATCTGGCTCTTGATAGAAGTCAAGGCCAGCTTCATTTCAAATCCCATATGCAGGTAATCAGGGATCCTGCCTACGACATACTTCTTGGGGTGCCAACCCCTGGATCCACACCAAGAAACATGCTTTCCAGAACCTATAATGATTCTGGAAGCCGGATACCTGGCATCAATCAAAGTAGACACTACTGAAGGAGATCACCCACGATCCTTTATAAAGTGGGATTCAAACAGTCAAACCCGTTAAATTTTTCGTCCGTAAGGTAGGATGGAATAACGGACCTTGTGCGAGAAGGTCTGGCTATAATGGCAGAGTCCGAAGGACTCGTACTACCATCTTTAACCACTTCCCACCCGGCCAATGCATATATACGGCCGGGTGGGAGCCGTCTACTCCTGATAGGCCGTTCAGGAACGTCCTTCAGGAGTAGCGGGATCGCGCGCGCGCTCGCGCAGTGACGTGATCCCGATGTGCTCGTGTCACCCGGACACGGCACATCTCAGATCGGCAGGAGGGCTCTGTGATTGGCCCTCCTGATCACATGACGGCCGTGTCCAATCACGGCCGTCATGTGATGTAAACAAACAGCAGATTGCTAGGCAATCAGCTCCTCCTCTCCTCACACAGAAGTCACCGCTGAGGAGAGGAGAGCAGATTGCTGCAGCCGGCTGATGATCAGTGAGTATGGGCTGCTTTTTACAGCTTTTTACTCACTGATCATCAGTGTAGTGTACACACACAACACACCACACAGTACAAACACAGTCCCCACATATGTCCCCAAAACACACATGTCCCCAAAACATACATGTCCCCAAATAATAAAAACACATGTCCCTAATAATAAAAACATGTCCCCCACATATGTCCCACTAAAATCACATGTCCCAATGATTATCTGCACTCATATGTACGTGATCACCTGCACACATATGTACATGATCATTGGCGTACATATGTCCGTGATCACACAAACCAATTATTATACACTTAACGGAATTTTTTTTACCAAAAACATGTAGCAGAATACATTTTGGCTTAAAATTTATGACAAAATTTGATTTTATTGGATTTCTTTTCAAATAGAAAAAATAAAATATTGTTTTTTTTTCCAAATTTCCGCTATTTTTGCACTTATATCGCAAAAAAAAAAAAAACGGAGTCGTGAATAAATAACACCAAAATAAAGCTCTATTTGTGCGAACAAAATGATAACAATTTCATTTGGGTACAGTGTAGCATGACCGCGCAATTGTCACTGAAAGCGCGAGAGCGCTGAAAGCTGAAAATTGGGCTGGGAAGGAAGGGGGTGAAAGTGCCCGGTATTGTAGTGGTTAAGATCTCGGTAAATGCAGATCTTCTGGGACAGGCTGAGGCCACCAGAATCACCTCCTTTCGTTCCTGCTTAATCCTGCAGAGAAGACGCGGAAGTAGCAGAACTGGAGGAAATGCATAGATCAGTGAAAACTGATCCTATAGGAAGACTAATGCGTCTGTTCCGCCTGCTAGCGGATCCCTCATTCAACACAAAGTTGTCGACTTTGTTGAAGAATCTGGACGCGAATAGGCCGTGGCCTTGTCGGACTTAATCCTGATATGACAGTCCCGTAGTCTGACCGTCCCAGATTCTAGGGCCAGACGTACTGCCCGAATCTTCCAAAAAATTGATACGCAAGGTCCCCTGGACAGAATCTTCTTCCCGGGCTGCCATCTGTTGTTAACACCTTCCAGGATAAAGATTTTCCCTTTTGCTGGATAACCACCAACTTAGGCTCTGACTTACGTCGGGAGCCAAGCGTATTGGAAAAAACCAAGGCCTGAATCTTTTTATTCCAGACCGACAGGATGGTGTTTTGAAGCAGTTTTTGAGTAAAAACTGCACGTAAGGGACGGCCTTGAAGGAGGCCACCATTTTCCTTAACCCCTTCCCGCCGAGCGTACGCAGATCTGCGTACTCGGCTTCCGGGGGTTATACCGGGATGATGCCCGCACCTGCAGGCATCATCCCGGTACCGTTTTTTACAGCGGGCGATTGGCTTTCCAGCCATAACAACCGATGCGGCTAAAAGCCGCTCGGCTGTTATGCCGGAGGAGCGGGAGGGGACGTCCCCCCCTCCCGCCGCCTCTCGCCGCTGTTACCGGTGCTCCCGCTCGATCGGGAGCACCGATCAGTGGTCCGACGTCTCCGGCTGCTGCGGAGGAACTGGAACGAAGCCGTAATCGGCGTCATTCCAGTCTCCTCATCGTAAACGCGGAAGCGACGTCATGACGTCACTTCCCGTTTACTCGGCTGCCAATGGCGCCGGTTTTAAAAAAATATCCGGTATTCAGAATCGCCGTTTTCGGTGATCTGAATACATTGAAGTGTAAAGGAGGGGTGGGGGGTCTTTTAGACCTCTGATCCCTCCATAAAGAGTACCTGTCACCACCTATTACTGTCACAAGGGATGTTTACATTCCTTGTGACAGCAATAAAAGTGATCAAATTTTTATTTATTTATTTTTTTTTTTTAAACAATTTAGTCGTTTTAAAATAAATAAAATAAAAAAAAAAATTTCAAAGCGCCCGCCGTCCCCGCGAGCTCGCGAAGCAAAGAAAACGCATACGGAAGTCGCGCCCGCGTATGTAAACGCGTATGTATTCAAATCACACATGTGAGGTATCGCCGCGATCGTCAGAGCGAGAGCAATAATTCTAGCACCAGACCTCCTCTGTAACGCTAACCTGGTAACCGTAAAAAATTTTTTAAAGCGTCGCCTATTGAGATTTTTAGGTACCGTACTTTGTCGTCAATCCACAAGTGCGTGCAATTATAAAGTGTGACATGTTTGGTATCTATTTACTCGGCGTAACATTATCTTTCACATTACGTAAAAAAATTGGGCTAATTTTACTGTTTTGTTTTTTTTTTATTCATAAAAGAGTCCCTTTTCCCAAAAAGTTGCGTTTAAAACACCACTGCGCAAATACCGTGTGACATAAAATATTGCAACAATCGCCGTTTTATTCTCTAGAGCCTCTGCTAAAAAAATATATATAATGTTTGGGGGTTCCAAGTAATTTTCTAGCAAAAAATATGGATTTTAACTTGTAAACACCAAATTCCAAAAATAGGCTTAGTCATGAAAGGGTTAATCTCCTGCACAGCCGAATGGAAAGAATTTTCCTTTGTTTTGATAAGTTGAATTAGTCCTACAATGGAACCGATTCTTGTCCGGAGTAAGAATACCTTCTTCTGTATGGTATCTATAACCAGCTCCCCCAAGTACTGTAATCTCCATGACGGTTTAAAGGAGAATCTTCCTAGGTTGAGTATCCAACCCAGAGATTTCAGGTAGTTACGGCTGCGATCAGACTCCGGTTTTAGACCCGAGACTGAATGATCTATTAAAAAGTAGATCTTCTAAATAGGCTAGGATTCATATGCCTTACGCCCATAATCTGGCTAAAGGAGGTGCCAGAATCTTTCAGAACGCTCGTGGTGCTGTAGCTAAACCAAAAGGCAGGGTCACAACTGAAATGATGATTTTTATATTTCAAAACGCAGAAATTTCTGGCGAGCGGGAAAATTTGGCACAAGGAGATATGCATTTTTGAGATCGATTAAAGCCAAAAAACGTCCCCTCCTTGCAGGATGGAAACAACCAATCGGATTATGAAAAGATCGGATGTTTAAGTGCCGATTCAGATCTTCAAGATCTAGAATGGGTCTTACCTCTCCATTGGTTCTGGAACCGTAAAAGGTTTGAGCCAAACCCTGTGCCTTGTTCCACTAAGGGAACCTCTGATATCACCGACTGGAATAATAGCTGATCCAGAGGCCAGAAAGAGAGACTTTTTTCTCTGGATCCTTGGGAACATTTTCCCTTAGAAAAAAAGAGGAGACGGAAACTCTCGGAACTCTAGTCGTAACCTAGAGAAAAAAAAACTGCAGAAATCCATCTGTCTTGACATTGTTCCTGCCAGATGTTGAGAATCGCAGGACTGTTCCCCTCACCTAAACGAGCGGGGGCTGCCCCTTCACGAGGAGGCTTTAGCATCCTGCTTTGTGGGCTTTCTGCTCCATGATCTCTTCTGACCCCGGTGCTGCCCTTGGGGACTTCCACTTCAACCTGACGGTTGAGCCCGCCGAGACTGCCTAAGAGGCAGATGCCCCTGGCATGGGAGAGGAAGCACGATTAAAAAGGAGAACTCTGTCCAAGTGGAACTGGTCTAAAGGCCCTGTACTCACGGTCGGACTTTTTGACAACAAACATGCAAATTAGCTGTTTTGGAGCAACATCCAACCCGTGTGTACGCTCCATCGGACAAACTTTTTCTGTTTTCATCTGACTTTTGTTGGCTGTGCGAACGGACAAACTTTCTGGCAACAAAAGTCCGATGGAGCAAAGTCCGACCGTGTGTATGCAAAAGCATCGGACTTTTGTACAAGGTACAAACACGCATGCTCAGAACCAATGCAAAAGATCAGACAACAATACAGAAGTTGACCAAAGGTGGCGCTGGAGTCATTGAACGTCCTCTTTTGAAGTGGCGTCAGTACGTTGTGATGTCACTACGTTCGTGTTTGTTGTCAAAAAGTCCGATCGTGTGTATGCAATACAAACTTGTGGACCACGCCCCCTTTGTACAAAAGTCCACGGGAAAGTTTGTACAAAGTCCGATCGTGTGTATGGGGCTTTAGTGTGTGTAAAATCCCTGGTGTTCCTGCCAACCCATAGTTTCATAGCAGGGATAAACTGAATATTTTTGGATACGAAGAACTACAACGCATATGGGCCAGAGAGTTGGAACTGCATAAGGCTGATTCAAAGGCACAGTACCCCCTGTAGGGGGTGTATTCTTCTGGTGAGTGGGGGAGCACGCAAGTCACTTGAAGGATTTACAACAAGCACTAAAGTCACTTTATGAATATCTATCTATTTTTTGCTGGATTTGCACAATAGAGGATCTTTTTCAACTGTGGACACTAAAGACTTTTTTTCTTTTTTTCCTTTTTTCTTTCTTTTTTTTCTTTTTTTTCTTTTTTGATGGTTGACTTTGCTGTATTTTTTTGAGGTTTTATTTATATATTTTTTTTTAAGGTTTATTTTTTGATTTTTATATATACACTCAAGTTCTGATATATATATATATATATATCCTGTGATATACTTTCTCCTGTCTATGGTATATAGTAATCTTGATATATATCCCACATACTTATACCTATATAGGGTTGGTTTGCTTCTCTCTTTTTATCTTGCGTTTTTTGCACTATTATATACATGAAATTTGGAGTATAGCTTTACAGATTTCACAGCTATATTGCATTTGATTTATTTGTCACATATTTGCACTTTACATTTACAACTTGATGAGTTCAACGTATGGAGTTTATTAGTTTTTGGGAAATTTAACACGCAGCAGTACCTATGCGATTTTAAGCACAAATCGCATAGAGTATTATGCTACTATTTTGCACTGAATTTTGCACTAAGCACTTTCTGTAGATATCTATAACCCCGTTTTTGATACAATTGAATATTTCTATATTGTAGGGATATGGTATCCTAAATATTTATAAATTGGCACAGTAAGGTCGAATTTATTAAATTGATGTGACACTGGGAGTGTTGGAAACACTGGGGTTTATCATTTTATTATTATTATTTTTTTTAAATATTAGGTAGCGCCAGATACCCCATTTTTTTAGATCATTAATTACTTGTGAAAACCCCCTGTGGGGGTTTCTTGGCTGGGGGGCTGCAACCTATTTTATTATTTTTTTCTATTTTTTTTATTTTATTTTTTCTACGCCTTGTATTACATTAGCGCGGTTTGTTCAATATTTATAACACAAAAGGAGAAATGTTTGAACCTCTTCTTTACTGGTAAAAGGGAGCTTTCCCCATTAGAGGTCCTTTGGATGTACTTATCCAGACCGTCTCTAAATAGCCGTTCAACGTGAAGGGGAAAAAAACTGGCTAAGAGATTTTTACACGGCGCTTCGGCTGATCAATTTTTCAGCCACAGAACTCTGCGAGAATGCACTAGTCCAAGCATAAGCCATGAGGCTTAAAATGATAAAGTCTTTCATAGCATCTACTGTGAGACATGGTGCGTCAGATACACCAGCCCATTGCCGGGCCTGCTGATCAGGCAGAATTTCAGGTATCTCCACTAATGGACGGAGATACACCAATTGTGGCAAGAACCGGCTGCGCTACTGAACTTTTAAAAGACATATTGCTTTTAGAAAGAAGTTCCAACTTTTTATCTGTTGGATCCTTTAACATCAGTGCATTATCCACCGGACAAGTGAGATTCTCACTCACTGAGGAGATTTCAGCATCAATCACTGGAACCCCCCCAGCCCCCCCCCCCCCCCCCCCATTTTCTTCATAGAAATCCTCTTTCATAGATAAAGTGTGGAGAATTTCTTGGGAGGATAATATTGTTTATCCGGATGTTCCCATTCAGAATACATAAGTTTTAGCCATGCATGAATAGAGGAAAACATCCCCACATGGGGGAGGTTGTAATAAACCCAATTAGAGGTAGGTTCCTCAAGAGCCTGTACTGCAGGCAGCAAAAAAGGTTGAGTAAGGGAGTGCACAAGCAACCCGTCTTGTGATGCTACTCCTTCCATATTAGGATCCTCCAAAGAGGATAACTAAGTATCTTCCAAATATTTGGGAAGATCTACCTGATCCCCAGCCTCCTGCATTTCAACAAGAGGGTCCTGAGGACTAGATGGGAATCTGCTATGTTTAGTGCCACTATGGAGAGACATCTTAGCATCAATCTTCTTTTCAATTTACAAACGGTAGAAAAATAACCTCTTGTATGATATATACAGGGACTGAAGAGTTTTATGTAACAACAGTTTGCCCTGATGGCTCAATCTGACTAGCCGTATCCCTCTCAGAGGAGGATGACATTCTTTTGGAAATGGATTTAGTTTATAGTGAAAACCATTGGCCCCTTTAGAGAAGTTCCTGGTCCCAATACTATTCATAGCCTGAAGCATAAAGCAGAGGCACTACCAGCAAAAGAATGTACAACGCTAGGCTATAGTTCAGCGCCATTATCTGTTATAAATCCTAGACTGGTAAAGTATAATGTGTCAAAGGAAAAAAGCCTGTGTTGACTGAACAAGCCATCCTCCCGCTCCGTCCCTCCACAGCCAGCAGCAGCTTCACACACAGCGCTAAAATCAGCTTCCTGCATGTGTGGCCGGCGTCTGACGCCGTTAGCCACACCCCCCCACGCGAATTACGGCCACCCCTTTCCTTTAAAAGAAATGTGCTTTCCCGCGCGAGCAGCGTCCTGTGGACATGCAGACATAGCGTGGGGGGGTAAATCCTCCGCTAAGCGGCCACGGGCTGTCTCTCCCTTTTTAAAAAAAAAAAGGAAACTAGTTTGGCATCTTATCCCACAAAGGGAAAAAAACTATTTTGAGGGCACAGGAAGAGAAGCAGACCCCCCTTCTTACCGGAGGAGAATGAAGGCTTCTATGCTGTTTCCAGCGTCAGGACGGTGAGTGCTCAATACGGCCCCCAGTGGTGACACACAGGCATTACAACACAATACATAGAAGGAGAAATTCCTGAGAAAATCTCCCTTAACTTATCCTTGCAGCAGGGTTATCAGAGCTAAAGACCCAATCTTCACCCATCATGGTGTGCTCCGAGACCTTTTAGGAAACCTTCTGGAACCGGGCAACCTCGGGTTACCCACAATCCTGGACCTGCGACAGCACCCTGCCAGTAAAAACTTCATGGCCTCTCTACCAAAAAGTACTGGATCCCAGGGCCCAGCTCTCTAAAGAGAAAAGTTTCCAAGCAATACCTCATTTCTTTGGACATAAGGCCCGGGTACCATTCATTTAGCCCATGAAAGGACATCAGAATGGATCCGGTCAGCATGGCTAGCCCTGGCAAGGATTACTACCAGCAGAGCTCAGCACAGCACATCTTTACTCGTGACCAACACCTTAGACACTGGCGAAAAAACTGAGGTATACCCAGTAGTGGGAGGGGTTATATAGGGAGTGCACTTCTTGCCTTAGGGGCGTGCCAGTGTCCATCACCTATCAGTGGCCACTATAACCCCACATAGTAATTACTATGGCTCTGTGTCCCCTTATGTAAGAAAAGAAAAAGAGTTCCTCCCCCACCCACGATAATCTGCAGCATTTTTTTCTGCACCCTCCAGCCACCTCTTCTGCCTACCCGTTTTGGTCTGCCCCTGCACTCACCCCTTGACAGTGCAGGTAGTCCAACGTCTTGGTGATGGTGTAGAGAACGGCACTGGCCTCTCGCTCGGAGAAGAACTTCTGGCGGAGTATCCGGTCGAGCAGCTCTCCGCCTTTCATTAGTTCAGTCACAAGGTAAACGTACCGACCATCGTCATCGTACACCTGGTGAAGGTCAGAAAATTGAGCGTGATGGATAACTAGTGCTGGAGGAACCCAAGAGTTAGCCAAATGGTATTAATTATCCAGTAGTATTGTGGTGGTGCCGTAAAGGGGTGTCCGGATTATGAACTGGCAGCTTCTATACAATGAAATATTTCCACAGTTTCCTTGGATTGCAACTAAGTGAATAAAGCACCAAAACAAGTCAACAGTCCTGATACAAATGTACTCCAATGTAAGATCAAATGGAAAGCCAACACGTTTCGGGGGCCGAAACTCATCCTCTTCATCAGAGCTTAAAGAGGAAGAACTTCTCTCTCACCCATACATTTTTATTTCTTTACCCTCTTACCTTGCCCACTGGGTTGTTCAAAAAATCAAACACCTGCCCAGTGAGGCCAGTGTTCTCTAGTGCTGGGGTCTCCAAACTTTCTAAACAAAAGGGTCCGTTTACTGTCCTTCAGACTTGTGGGGGACCAGACTGTGGCCAATGGGAATAGAAGCTGTCCTGGTGTCAATGGTAGGAATTATTCCCCATTGTAGGTATCAGTGGGAGGAATGGTGCCCCATTGTTGGTGTCGGGGGTAGTGCCCCCTCATTGGTGTCAGTGGGTGGGAATGGTGCCCCATTGTTGGTGTCGGGGGTAGTGCCCCCTCATTGGTGTCAGTGGGAGGAATAGTGCCCCCTCATTGGTGTCAGTGGGAGGAATAGTGCCCCATCATTAGTGTCAGTGGGAGGAATAGTGCCCCATCATTGGTGTCAGTGAGAGGAATAGTGTCCCATCATTGGTGTCAGTGAGAGGAATAGTGCCCCATCATTGGTGTCAGTGGGAGGAATAGTGCCCCATCATTGGTGTCAGTGGGAGGAATAGTGCCCCATCATTGGTGTCAGTGGGAGGAATAGTGCCCCATCATTGGTGTCAGTGGGAGGAATAGTGTCCCATCATTGGTGTCAGTGGGAGGAATAGTGCCTCATCATTGGTGTCAGTGGGAGGAATAGTGTCCCATCATTGGTATCAGTGGGAGGAATAGTGCCCCATCATTGGTATCAGTGGGAGGAATAGTGCCCCATCATTGGTATCAGTGGGAGGAATAGTGCCCCATCATTGGTGTCAGTGGGAGGAATAGTGTCCCATCATTGGTGTCAGTGAGAGGAATAGTGCCCCATCATTGGTGTCAGTGGGGGGGGGGGGAATAGTGCTCCAAGGGCCAGATAAAGGCAAGCAAAGGGCCACATCCGGCCCCCGGGCCACACTTTGGAGACCACTGATCTAGTGTAATCTGATGTTCCGTCACCGTAGGCTGGTTCCTAAGCCACCAAAATCTCTACTAATGCCATCAGGGTCACTTCTGGCTTTCTCTCCTGGGCCACAACAAAGTTCTCTGGCTGAAGCCTCCCTGGAAACTCACATCACGTCCCTTGATTACACACTGACATGCATGTGCAGTATGGGAAAGACTGTCCAGCATGTTCACAGTGTTGTGTTGTGGAAATGGACCCAAAGCATTCCGGGGTGTGTGACGTGATTATTCAAGGAGATGTCAGGAAAAGGGGAAAATCCAGGTGAGAAACCTGGAAGTGGGGGTACCGGGACCACCAGAAAGGTATTTTACAACAATAAAAAGAATGTGAACATCTGAAAGGGGAGGGGGGGAGGGGCTGGAAAACTACAGAAAGTCAACGAAGAGGGTGAAGGTCTTCTTCAGACCAGGTTCACACTACACCGGAGCAACACGGCGCATTCCCGCGTGTCTTGTGTAGGGCGGCCCCTTCATTCATTTTCATTTAGAAGGGTGGACAATTAATTTTAGAAGGGCGGCCCATTCATTGAGAAGATCGTTCATTTAGAAGGACGGCCCATTCCTTTATTCCTTTACAAGGGCGGCCCATTCCTTTATTCGTTTACAAGGGCGGCCCATTCCTTTACAAGGGCGGCCCATTCATTGAGAAGAGAGGCCGAAGGTGCAAGAACACCAAAAAAGATGACCCTCCAATATACTGAACCGCATTGGGCACACATTAGCAGAGGAGTGGGTGCGCCCTCGTACCTGTATGGTGTGAACCTAACCCAACCGATACAATGCACATGGTATTTTGGACCAAGTTAGAGATTAAGCACGCCATTCGTCAGCAGCTGGTTGGAGCCCTGATAAAAGCGGGAAAATTCCCATCCCCGAAACCCATTGGCTCTTTTATAAGGGTGATGATGTGTCGGGGGTCACTTATGTCTTTTAGGGTGATGATGTGTCGGGGTCACTTACGTCTTTTAGGGTGATGATGTGTCGGGGGGTCACTTACGTCTGTTAGGGTGATGATGTGACGGGGGTCACTTACATCTTTTAGGGTGATGATGTGTCGGGGGGTCACTTACGTCTTTTAGGGTGATGTGTCGGGGGTCACTTACGTCTTTTAGGGTGATGTGTCGGGGGTCACTTCTTTTATGGTGATGTGTCGGGGGTCACCTATTTCTTTTAGGGTGATGTGTCAGGGGTCACTTACGTATTTTAGGGTGATGTGTCGGGGGTCACTTCTTTTATGGTGATGTGTCGGGGGTCACTTTTATGGTGATGTGTCGGGGGGTCACCTATTTCTTTTAGGGTGATGACGTGTCGGGGGTCATTTATGTATTTTAGGATGATGTGTCGGGGGGTCACTTACGTCTTTTAGGGTGATGTGTCGGGGGTCACTTACGTCTTTTAGGGTGATGATGTGTCGGGGGGTCACTTACGTCTTTTAGGGTGATGTGTCGGGGGTCACCTATTTCTTTTAGGGTGATGTTTCGGGGGTCACTTACGTATTTTATGGTGATGACGTGTCGGGTGTCATTTATGTATTTTAGGGTGATGATGTGTCGGGGGGTCACTTACGTCTTTTAGGGTGATGATGTGTCGGGGGGTCACTTACGTCTTTTAGGGTGATGATGTTCGGATGTTGTCCGTACCGCATCAAGATCTCGATCTCTTCGGACGGATCCCTCTTACTCTTGTCGATGATCTGCAACAAAAATTCCGCCAAATGTAACAAACCTGATAAAACCGCCACTGAGATGTTTGACTTTTACTTAAAAATGAATTCCCGTCACACGAACGATTCCAGAGATAAAAGACGAGGAGGCGCGGACAGCGCGGACAGCGCGGCGGAACGTTCAGCTTCTATCGGAGCCTTTTGCAGATCCGCGTCTGGATCTCATCTCACGACATAAATACAGTTTTCAGATATTTGATGAACCCTCCGCTTTATTTATTATCAGAAAACAGAACATTTCCTTCCTCGGATTCATTTTATACATTATTTCCACCATGTGGTTCCATTATAACCGCATGATTAGTGCAACAGCCAACGCGGTGTTGGCGGCCACACCACACCCCCCCCCCCCCTCCCCCCCATATCGGGGCTTAAAAAGATAAGGAATCAGCTGATATGGACTCATAGCTCTAGATAAGAGGAACTCAAAAACGTTCATCAGTTGGTTTAGGCGACGACGGTTCACACCGAGTCCATACCAGACGCTTCCATGGCTTTTTAAGCCCTGATGAAGGGGGGCATTGTGCGACCCCCCCCCCCAAAACGCATGGGATGTCGCACTCGTGATACGTCTGCAATAAAATTAAATTTTGGATTTAGATGCTTTGATCTTCAGATTCAAGGACTGCTTATATACGACTGATCCGTTTGCTTCTTCCAGACCTCGCTACCCCATTACCCTTCTGCTAGTGCGGCTTGAGGCTCTTCATGCCTGTCCCTCGGCCCGGGTTCACACTGATGCGATTTGGCAAGTCAGATCGGCGGCGATTGTTGGCAACGGCACCGTCTGAATCTGTGCATTTGAGGCGCCGCAACGATTTCCCAAAAGTAGTTTCTGTACTACTTTTTTTGTCGATTTCGGGGCTGCGATTTACATCGACACGTGTGCAGAAACCCGAACAGATGTCTCCGAAAAACCGCACCCCCGAAATCGGGACCGACATGCGGGAATGAAATTGCCGCGCGTTTAGCTGAACCCGCACAATTTCATTCCCGCAGTGTGAACCAGGGCTTAGGCTGAGCGTAGCGTCTTTGAGCGCTTTTCTGGCATTTTTTTTATGCACATTTTTGCATGACTTGCGCAAATATACAGCGCTTTCTTGGCCTCTGCGTTTTTTTTTAAATAGCCAATAGAGAAAACGATTATTTGTTGCATCATTTGTTGCTAGGTATTTCAGCTTTTTAGCTTTTTTTTCTGCTTTTATTATGATGATTATTAATTTATTATGTTTTTTCGTTAGGGTAAGGGGCTCAAGTTCAGTTTAGGTTAGGGTTAGGATTAGGAGTTGGGGTTAGGGTTAGGATTAAGAGTTGGGGTTAGGGTTATTTATTCTATTTTATTTTATTCTATTTATTTTATTATTATATAATAAATGTAAAATAAATACACAAATAAAAATCATAAAAAAATAATACATTCAATAAATGAATACTAAGTAATAATAAATAATTAACCCTGAACTTTAAAGCGGAGGTCCACCCTAAAGTGGACCTTCCGCTCATTGGAATCCTCCCCCCCCCTCCGGCGCCACAATTGTCACCTTTCAGGGGGGAGGGGGGTGCAGTTACCTGGATAATCCAGGTATC
The DNA here is from genome assembly GCA_037367395.1 of Lithobates pipiens. Taxonomy (NCBI): domain Eukaryota; kingdom Metazoa; phylum Chordata; class Amphibia; order Anura; family Ranidae; genus Lithobates; species Lithobates pipiens. The sequence goes on along the minus strand of JAZDVW010001337.1, from coordinate 98,287 downwards.
TGCACCCACTTCCGGGATAGCTCTCTGCGGAAAGGGGCGTAGATCTACGCCCCTTTCCGCAAGTGCCCCGCTGCCTGCTGGGAAACACACAGATCCCAGATACAGCGGGGTCAATCCTTATTGCGCAGCGCGACTCGCGCATGCGCAGTAGGGAACCGGGAAATGAAGCCGAAAGGCTCCACTTCCTGATTCCCATACCCAAGATGGCGGCGGCAGCACCCGAGAGACGATCGAGAGATCGGCTTCGGGTGCCGACATCGCGGGCGCGCTGGGCGGGTAAGTGTCACTATTTTAAAAGTCAGCAGCTGCAGTATTTGTAGCTGCTGGCTTTTAAAAAAAAACAAAAAAAAAAACGGCGGACTCCCGGCGGACTCCCGCTTTAACCCTTAATCCTTAAGAAAAGAAAAGAATAATAAATAAGTAAACACCCTAACCCAAAGTAATAATAATTATTATTATTAATGATGTATTTGTTCACATTTGGGTGTTTATTGTTATTTTATTATTAATAATAATAATAAATTTTATTTGAAAGGTTAGAGGTTAATTACTAATGCATTATTACATATTATTAATTTATTTTACTTACTTGTGATGATTTTTAGTTATTTGTGTATTTATTCATATATTATTACAATTTTATTTTTCAAATTTTTAATTTGAGCAGAAAGTCTAGTACTGCTGCTGCCTTCTTGTTAATGACCCTACCTGTCCAGACCTTCCACCAGTCTCCTGTTTAGCAATGCCTGCCTATTTATGACCCCTGCCTGTGTTAAAGTTGCACTAGTCTCCCGTTTAGTACTGCTGCTACTGTTTTGTTGATGACCCTTGCCTGTGCCTGAACCTGCACCCGTCTTTTGCTTAGTACTGCTAACTATTTATGACCCCTGCCTGTGCCTGACCCTGCACCTGTCTCTTGTCTAGAAGTGCTGACCCCTGCCTGTGCCTGATCTTGCGCCCATCCTTTGCCTAGTACTGCTGTCTATTGATGACCCCTGCCTGTGCCTGACCCTGCACCTGTCTCTTGCCTAGAACTGCTGACAAATGATGACCCCTGCCTGTGCCTGACCTTGCCCTTGTCCCTTTCCTAGTACTGCTGTCTGACTATTGATGACCCATTCCTGTGCCTGACCTTGCACCCGTCCCTTGTCTAGAACTGCTGACTAATGATGACCCCTGCCTGTGCCTGACCTTGCACCCGTCCCTTGCCTAGTACTGCTGTATGACTATTGATGACCCCTGCCTGTGCCTGACCCTGCACCTGTCCCTTGTCTAGAACTGCTGACAAATGATGACCCCTGCCTGTGCCTGACCTTGCACCCGTCTCTTGCCTAGTACTGCTGTCTGATGATTGATGACCCCTGCCTGTGCCTGACCTTGCCCTTGTCCCTTTCCTAGTACTGCTGTCTGACTATTGATGACCCCTGCCTGTGCCTGACCTTGCACCCGTCCCTTGCCTAGTACTGCTGTATGACTATTGATGACCCCTGCCTGTGCCTGACCTTTCACCTGCCTAGTACTGCTACTGCTCTGCTTGTCTACTGAGGACTCCAGCCTGTGTTAACCTTGTACCAGTCTCCTAATACTGCTTCTGCATTCCTGTTGATGACCCAAGCCTTGCCATGGCTACACAGCAGCCATTATCTGATAGGCACTATTGGAAAACACACGGGCCGAATATCAGGCAGTATCAACTGATTCAACAGAAACCTGCCAACATGCAGCCCATGTGTACGGCAGCTGGTCCGACTTCTGTCAAAGGCGTATGTCCGAAAAGGGTCTGCCGGTTGGCATTCGAACTGTTCTGGCAGGGGGCTGGTTCTGACGTCCCCCTGTGAGAACACAATAGCCCAGTAGGGGAGATTGCTGTACATGGGGCTTAGTCATGGACGTGGACCCATGGGCAGGGTCCAAATTCAACAGTGGGTGGCCTGGACAGAGCCAGGCTGAGGCTACTCTCACTATGCCCAATGCTGGGTTGTGGTGATGTGCGGTATTTTGAAATTCTCTTTCCTGTACAAAGTCCCCCTGAGCACACACACAAATATGAGAAGCTCCTGCAGGGAGAAGGAAGCCACATTCTGTACCTTGACCGCGTACTCCATGTTGGTCGCTCGGTGAATGCAGCGTTTACAGATGGAATAGGAGCCGACACCAATGTCTTCCTTGAGGTCGTAGATGTCTGTGAACTGCGCCCGGCTTCCATGGAATTGCTGCGGAGAGGCAAACCCGAGTTACTGCAGAGTGAGGATGAGCTTGTTGGTTAACAGAAGTGCCATCCAATCCCCCGAAAGCTGAATAAGACTTACCTGTACAATGGGCAGGGCGGCGGTAATGGAGGAGATTTTATGTTCCTCGATGGGGGACGGAGCCACAAAGCTGAAGCCTTTAAAGAGCTGGTGGGCGTTGGCACTGGGGGGGACTCCGGGAGAGTCTGGGGGGGACACCAATGAGGGAGAAGAGACGTTACTCTACAGATGTCTATTACTGTCTGCAGGTCAGAAGAGAGACCTCCATACAAGCAAACAAACCAAAGTTTTGTCGCTATAAAAATGTTGCAATTACAGAAAAATAACGATTGATCTGTCAGAAATTCAATGAGCTCCCAACTTCCTGTAATGAGCCGACAACTTCCTGTAATGAGCCGACAACTCCACCTCTGCTGCACCCAAAACCTAAAGTTCAAGTTTATTCTGCTCATCTCCGGCCTTCCCTGGTTGCTCCTCATCAACACGATGACGACATTTTTACATTAAACTTTTCCATTTTCAATACATATCTTATTATATACCTGCTGATGTCATCACTGGGTCTCTGTGCAGTGCAGTGCGCTGCACATACAGTGGGGGAAAATACTAATTGGCTCCCATGCAGGTTGTGTAAGGTTTGCCCACTTACATAGAAATTAAGGATCTATCATTTTTTATCAGAGGTGTATTTTATATGATAGAGACAGAAGATCAACCAAAAATACAGAAAAAACACACATGATACAAATATTATAAATAGTTCTGCAGTTCAGTGAGTAAAATAAGTATTTGATCCCCTTAGTAGTTGGTGGAGAAACCCTTGTTGGTGATCAAAGAGGTCAGACGTCTCTTGTAGGTGGTGATGAGGTTCGCACATCTCAGGAGGGATTTTCTCCTCTCTTCTCTACAGATCTTCTCCAAATCCTGAAGGTCTCTTGGCATCTCAGTTTCAGCTCCTCCATACATTCTCTATGGGATTAAGGTCTGGAGACATGATCTTAATGTGCTGCTTCTTGAGCCACTCCTTTGTTGCCTTGGCGGTATGTTTTGGGTCATTGTCATGCTGGAAGACCCGTCCATGACCCATCTTCAGTGTTCTGGATGAGGGAAGAAGGTTCTCCTCCAAGATCTTACAATACATGGTCCCGTCCATTGGCCCCTCAATGTGGCAAAGTCGGCCTGGACATTTATCAGAGAAACAGCCCCAAAGCATCATGTTCCCCCCTCCGTGTGACTGTAGGGATGGTGTTCATGTTCCCTCCTCCGTGTGTGACTGTAGGGATGGTGTTCATGTTCCCACCTCTGTGTGTGACTGTAGGGATGGTGTTCATGTTTCCACCTCCGTGTGTGACTGTAGGGATGGTGTTCATGTTCCCACCTCTGTGTGTGACTGTAGGGATGGTGTTCATGTTTCCACCTCCGTGTGTGACTGTAGGGATGGTGTTCATGTTCCCACCTCTGTGTGTGACTGTAGGGATGGTGTTCATGTTTCCACCTCCGTGTGTGACTGTAGGGATGGTGTTCATGTTTCCACCTCCGTGTGTGACTGTAGGGATGGTGTTCAGGGTCATAGTCAGCATTTTTCTTCCTCCAAATATGGCAAGTTGAGTAAATGCCAAACAGCTGAATTTTGGTCTCATCTGACCACAGAACTTTCTGCCAATCCTTCTCTGAATCATTTAGATGTTCATTGACTGTACATGTGTCCTCCTGAGAACGGGGACTGCAGGATTTCAATCCATGGTGGTGTATTGTGTCACCAATGGTTTGTTTGGTGACTGTGGTCCCAACTGCCTTGAGATCCTTCACAAGCTCCTCCCATGTAGTTCTGGGCGGATCCCTCACTTTTGTCATGACCATCCTCACCCCATGAGGAGAAATCTTCCATGGAGCTCCAGATCGAGGGCGAATGATTGTAATTTTGTATTTCTTCCATTTGTGAATAATCTCTCCGGCACTCGTCTCCTCTCACCAAGCTTCTTGCTGATGGTCTTGTAGCCCATTCCAGCCTTGTGCAGGTCTCCAATCTTCTCCCCGACATCCTCTGACAGATCTTTGGTCTTCCCCATGATGGTGAGGATTGGATGGAAGGGATTCTGTGGACAGGCGTCTTCTATACACATAACCACATGAGCACCTACTGGAGCCAGTCTGTGGGGGGCAGAATTATTGTTGGTTGGTTGGGGAGCAAATACTTATTTTATTCACTGAACTGCAAGTCTATTTATATCGTTGGTGTTTTTTCTGGATTTTTGGTTGATCTTCTGTCTCTATCATATAAAATACACCTCTGATAAAAAATTATAGACCCTTCATTTCTATGTAAGTGGGCAAAACTTCCACCATCTGCAGGGGAGCAAATCATTATTTCCCCCCCCACTGTATCTTAGTAAAAACATCACAGCCCCCCAGTCTCAGTACCTCCTCTCAGGAGCTCTCAGTACTGATGCAAGCAGTGAAAGGAAAGGACTTTTACAGCCTGCCATAGAAGTGAATGGCTGTAGGTGGCGGTACTGGGGTAAATGCTGATGCTTTTTTTTTTGCATTAGCACTTACACATCCATGAAGTGGAACCTTGGATTGCGAGCAACATGGTTTACGAGCCTTTTGCTTTTTTTTTAAATCTTGACTTGCTTTTCAAACATTGTCACTCAAGATGAGCAGGATTCCAGCCTATGGGGTGTGCAGTATCACATTTGGCCAGGAGGTGTGTTAGCGTCGGAGATGCTCTGTTACCGAGTGTCTCCGAGCACCTTTGAGTGTCTCCGGTGCCCGCACCTCTGGCCATATGCGGTACTGGAGGAACATTTGCATTCATCAGCCAGGAAGCTGCGCACGGGACGTACTTGGACATTCCAACATGACAATGACCCAAAACACAAGGCCAAGTTGACCTGTCATTGGCTACAGAAGAATAAAGTGAAGGTTCTGGAGTGGCCCATCTCAGGTCTTCTGACCTCAATATCATTGAGCCACTCTGGGGAGATCTCAAGAATTTACAGGAACTGGAGGCTTTTTGCCAAAAGGAATGGACAGCTTTAGCATCTGAGAAGATAAAGAGCCTCATCCACAAATACCACAAAAGACTTCAAGCCGTCACTGATGTTGAAAGGGGGCAATGTACGGTTTTAAGAACTGGGGAGGGGGCATGGCTTGGACGTTCATGTGAGCAGGCGTGCCTCACATCACTTCCAGTATCCTGATACAATCCATCCTGTTGTGTATATACCTGCAGAAATTGACCGGACACTTTGCTCCCGGTGTGGAGCTACCCCTACAGCGACTCCCGGTCTAAATCCCCCTAAGGCAGGGATGACTAGAAGGCAGGAGGAGACCTTGCATGCCGAGCAGCAGATCCAAGATGGTGGATCCCTGCTCCAGCAGCGCACAGTGAAGGACCGAAAGAACTCGGCGGCGCCCATGCTGGAAAAGTATGCCCACGATCCGGGTGGCCAGAAAACTGTGCAGCAGCCACACACATCCTATACAGCAAAAGCGACAAAGAACAGCCCCTCTATGAAGCCGCAGCACATGGAACAGCATGCGGCAGAGAAAATGGCACCGGCAGCACATGGAATCACAGTGAGTACCATCTCATCTCCCCCCCCCCACTTCTGGAATAGCAGACCCCTCTGACTCTGAGCATAGAGAACCCTCTCTGCAGGACATCTTTACTGCAGTACATGCCTATGGCTCCTCACTCACTGACCTGTCATTAGAAGTTAGAAGTATGAAGGAAGGTATACTGCATATTAGACATGACATGCAAAAGATCAGAGAAAGGACTTCTGCTTTGGAGGGTAGGGTGAGCTCCATAGAGGATGAGCTGCCTCCACTTTTGCAAGATGTGACAAATGACAGCAGCAAAAAACGACAGAAACAGAGTGGAAGATATGGAAAACAGGCTGCGCCGTAGTAATATCCGCATTGTTGGCATGCCTGAAAAATCTGAAGGGAAGAACCCTGTTGACTTCACTGAAACTCGGCTAGCTGACTGTCAGGGCTGGGCTCAGCCCTTCCTTCTATGAGCTGGCCGCTCAGCTATCAGCTAATTGCCAGCTCCCATCTCTCCAGTTACTCAGCTGTTGATGATATCCTCCTCGTCAATTCTGCCTACTTAAGCCGTCCAGTCCAGAGGATCTCTGCCTTTGCCTTGGTCACATCACAGAAACTATCTCCTGCGGTCCTGTTCAAGACTTGCTTGCTGTTCCACTACATTTATCCCTGACTTTTGGCTTGGCTGATTATCCATTCCGGTTACTGAACTTTGGCTATGTTTTGACTACGTTTGTTCTTTTTACTTTTATTAAACAAGTGTGATTTAACTGTACTTCTGTCTCGGCCTGATTTCACGGTTTCTGACACGTTTGGCAAAAATCACCTTACACCATTTTTCTCTGTGGAAAGAGCTCACAGGGTGCCTTCTCGACCACCGCCACCAGGGGGCAATGATAGACCATTCCTGCTGAAACTCTTACACTATAAAGATAGAGACATTATCCTTCCTTTAGCTAGGCAAAAAGCTAATATGGAAATACAGGGCACCAAAGTATCCATGTATCCAGATTTACAGTCAAGATTCACAAGGGTGAAGAAACGTCTGCGGGCAATATCAGTGATTTATTCAATGCTTTACCTGGCCAAACTACTTGTAGTAGCAGATGGTTCTGTGCACTTCGAAAACCCGCCTATAGCTACCAACTGGCTTGATCGTCATGAGCAAAACCTGCGAGCGGCTGCTCGTGGTGATGACCGGCGCTAGGAAAATGCGCTAACCTGCATGCTTACATTTCTGTTTGCTCACCTTGCTAACAATGGAGCCCAAAGAGGAACACATTTGTATTTGCGGTTTTATTACATTTCTTTCCAGCAACCTTTGTGCTTAACTTTTAGAATACGGGGTCATAGCCCTCGCTTGTCCCCCCTCACATAGCCCTATGGGGCACAGGTGGAAGGCTTTCCAATGGGAACTTCCGTTTTATTTTTGTAGTTTTAGTTTTTTATATATATACCAACTCCAGCCCCAACTCCAGCCCCAACTCCAGCCCCAACTCCAGCCCCAACTCCAGCCCCAACTCCAGCCCCAACTCCAGCCCCAACTCCAGCCCCAACTCCAGCCCCAACTCCAGCCCCAACTCCAGCCCCAACTCCAGCCCCAACTCCAGCCCCAAGCCCAACACCAATCCCCACCTGAACTCCAGCACCAAGCCCAACACCAGCCCCAAGCCCAACACCAATCCCCACCTGAACTCCAGCACCAAGCCCAACACCAGCCCCAAGCCCAACACCAATCCCCACCTCAACTCCAGCACCAAGCCCAACACCAATCCCCACCCCAACACCAGCCCCAAGCCCAACACCAGCCCCAAGCCCAACACCAGCCCCAAGCCCAACACCAGCCCCAAGCCCAACACCAGCCCCAAGCCCAACACCAATCCCCACCCCAACTCCAGCACCAAGCCCAACACCAACATCCACCCAACTCCAGCACCAACCTCCACCCCAACTCCAGCACCAAGCCCAACACCAATCCCCACCTCAACTCCAGCACCAAGCCCAACACCAATCCCCACCCCAACACCAGCCCCAAGCCCAACACCAGCCCCAAGCCCAACACCAGCCCCAAGCCCAACACCAGCCCCAAGCCCAACACCAGCCCCAAGCCCAACACCAGCCCCAAGCCCAACACCAGCCCCAAGCCCAACACCAGCCCCAAGCCCAACACCAATCCCAAGCCCAACACCAATCCCCACCCCAACTCCAGCACCAAGCCCAACACCAACATCCACCCAACTCCAACACCAACCTCCACCCAACTCCAGCACCAAGCCCAACACCAACCTCCACCAAATCTCCACCCAACTTCAGCACCAAGCCCAGCACCAAGCCGAATACCAGCCTCCAGCCCCAACTCCAGCCCCAGCACCAAGCCCAACACCAGCCCCAAGCCCAACACCAGCCCCAAGCCCAACACCAATCCCAAGCCCAACACCAATCCCCACCCCAACTCCAGCACCAAGCCCAACACCAACATCCACCCAACTCCAACACCAACCTCCACCCAACTCCAGCACCAAGCCCAACACCAACCTCCACCAAATCTCCACCCAACTTCAGCACCAAGCCCAGCACCAAGCCGAATACCAGCCTCCAGCCCCAACTCCAGCCCCAGCACCAAGCCCAACACCAAGCCCAACACCAACCCCACCCCAACTCCAGCACCAAGCCCAACACCAACCCCACCCCAACTCCAGCACCAAGCCCAACACCAACCCCACCCCAGCACCAAGCCCAACACCAACCCCACCCCAGCACCAAGCCCAACACCAACCCCACCCCAACTCCAGCACCAAGCCCAACACCAACCCCACCCCAACTCCAGCACCAAGCCCAACACCAACCCTCACCCCAACTCCAGCACCAACCCCCACCCCAACTCCAGCATCAAGCCCAACACCAACCCCAACACCAACACCAGCCCAAACTCCAGCACCATGCCCAACACCAGCCCAAACTCCAGCACCATGCCCAACACCAGCCCAAACTCCAGCACCATGCCCAGCACCATGCCCAACTCCAGCACCATGCCCAGCACCATGCCCAACTCCAGCACCATGCCCAGCACCATGCCCAACTCCAGCACCATGCCCAGCACCATGCCCAACTCCAGCACCATGCCCAGCACCATGCCCAACTCCAGCACCATGCCCAGCACCATGCCCAACTCCAGCACCATGCCCAGCACCATGCCCAACTCCAGCACCATGCCCAGCACCATGCCCAACTCCAGCACCATGCCCAGCACCATGCCCAACTCCAGCACCATGCCCAGCACCATGCCCAACTCCAGCACCATGCCCAGCACCATGCCCAACTCCAGCACCATGCCCAGCACCATGCCCAACTCCAGCACCATGCCCAGCACCATGCCCAACTCCAGCACCATGCCCAGCACCATGCCCAGCACCATGCCCAGCACCATGCCCAACTCCAGCACCATGCCCAACTCCAGCACCATGCCCAGCACCATGCCCAACTCCAGCACCATGCCCAGCACCATGCCCAACTCCAGCACCATGCCCAGCACCAACACCCAGCACCAACACCCAGCACCAACACCCAGCACCAACACCCAGCACCAACACCCAGCACCAACAACCAGCACCAACAACCAGCACCAAACCCAACAACCAGCACCAAACCCAACAACCAGCACCAAGCAACCAGCACCAAGCCCAACAACCAGCACCAAGCCCAACAACCAGCACCAAGCCCAACAACCAGCACCAAGCCCAACAACCAGCACCAAGCCCAACAACCAGCACCAAGCCCAACAACCAGCACCAAGCCCAACAACCAGCACCAAGCCCAACAACCAGCACCAAGCCCAACAACCAGCACCAACAACCAGCACCAAGCCCAACAACCAGCACCAACTCCAGCACCAAGCCCAACAACCAGCACCAACTCCAGCACCAAGCCCAACAACCAGCACCAACTCCAGCACCAAGCCCAACAACCAGCACCAACTCCAGCACCAAGCCCAACAACCAGCACCAAGCCCAGCACCAAGCATTGTTATATAAAGGGGACTACATTGTAATCATTATCATTTTAAGGCCTTCTTCGGGTCGGCAGCCTTCAGTCTGTATAAACGTTCAGGTATTTGGGTCTGCAGATTCCTGTGAATACGCCCGCCATGTCTGTTTATGTAGAGTGATAGGTGACCCCCAGACTGCGCTCTTGTCAGCTCTCACCTCTCCACCTGTATTCTCAGTTTATACTGGAGATCGGCTTGTTACAATGTTAGAAGAGAAATTGATCAACAAACCTTTCGGCGTTTTGGCTGTGAACTCCGGATCAAAACAGAACGTGTCCTCGGGTTTTCCAGATGCAGGTTTAAATGGGGGTTGGATTTCACGCCTGTACAGCTTCTAAAAACAGAGAAGAGGAGAAAGTCAGACAAAGGAGATTCAGCACAAAAAAGAAACCTTTGACTTTCAACTCCACTGTCCTCCTATAAAAATATATACATTGTAGAGTACATGCTGCTCTGTGTCACAACACAGCTTAGGCACAGTCTCCAGGCCGTTTCCAACAAAAGGACATCGTACCAAATGCCTCATTTCCTGCTAAACCCTCACACTAACCCATCCCAACAGCAAGTCCAGCACCAACTCCAGAACCAAGCTCAACATCAACCTCAACTCCAGGATTGTGCCCAGCACCAACACCACCAACTCCAGCACCACGCCCATCACCAACCCCAACCCCAGCACCACGCCCATCACCAACCCCAACTCCAGCACCAATTCCAGCACCGTGCCCAACTCCCGCACCAATTCCAGCACCGTGCCCAACTCCAGCACCAATTCCAGCACCGTGCCCAACCTCAACTCCAGCACCAATTCCAGCACCGTGCCCAACTCCAGCACCAATTCCAGCACCGTGCCCAACTCCAGCACCAGCCCAACCTCAACTCCAGCACCGCGCCCAACACCAATCCCAGCTCTAGCACCAACTCCAGCATTGCGCCCAACACCAACGCCAGCTCTAGCACCAACTCCAATATTATGTCCAACTCCAAGCCCTACACCTACTTCAGTGCCAAGCCGGAAACCAACACCAACTCCAGCACCAAGCCCAACACCAACATTGTGCCCAACACCAACCCCAGCTCTAGGACAAACTCCAGTATTGCGTCCAACACCAACTCTAGCATTGTGCCCAACACCAACCCAAACTCCAGCACCAACCACAGCACCAGAAACAAGAAAAAACACCAACCACAAATTATATGTGGTTGGTATCTGGGGTGCGCTATGTACAGAGTGCTGAGCTCAGGAGTGCATTATGCACAGAGTGCAGGGTTCAGGGGTGCGCTATGTAGTGCCCGTGTAATAGTGAGGAGGCACCACTGCTGGATCATGAACGGTACAGTGAATCAGGAACATATTCACAGCACTTTACTTTCCACATTTTATGTTACAGCCTTATTCCAAAATTGATACAATTCATTATTTTCCTCAAAACTCCACAAACATTACCCCATAATGACAACTTGAAAGAAGTTTGTTTGAAATCTTTATTTATTAAAAATAAAAAATCCCATGTACATAAGTGTCTCAAGCTCCTCTCAGCCTTTGCCATGACACTCAGAATTGAGCTCAGGTGCCTCCTGTTTCCACTGATCATCCCTGAGATGTTTCTACAACTTGATTGGAGTGCAAAATTGGTAAATCTGGTAAATTCAGGTGATTGGACATGATTTGGAAAGGCACACACCTGTCTATAGAAGGTCCCACTGGTAACAGTGCATGTCGGAGCACAAACCAAGCCATGAAGTCCAAGGAATTGTTTGTAGACCTCGGAGACAGGATTGTATGGCGGCACAGATCGGGGGAAGGGAACAGAAACATTTCTGCAGCATTGAAGGTCCCAATGAGCACAGTGGCCTCCATCATCCATAAATGGAAGAAGTTTGGAACCAACAGGACTGCCCAAAGATAGGAGTGCCGAGCTTGTAGCATCATACATCATACTCACCAAGACTGGAGGCTGTAATTGGTGCCAAAGGAACGTCACCAAAGTATTGAGCAAAGGCTGTCATACTTGTGTACGTGGGAGGAGCCTGTGATACTTGTGTACGTGGGAGGAGCCTGTGATACTTGTGTACGTGGGAGGAGCCTGTGATACTTGTGTACGTGGGAGGAGCCTGTGATACTTGTGTACGTGGGAGGAGCCTGTGATACTTGTGTACGTGGGAGGAGCCTGTGATACTTGTGTACGTGGGAGGAGCCTGTGATACTTGTGTACGTGGGAGGAGCCTGTGATACTTGTGTACGTGGGAGGAGCCTGTGATACTTGTGTACGTGGGAGGAGCCTGTGATACTTGTGTACGTGGGAGGAGCCTGTGATACTTGTGTACGTGGGAGGAGCCTGTGATACTTGTGTACGTGGGAGGAGCCTGTGATACTTGTGTACGTGGGAGGAGCCTGTGATACTTGTGTACGTGGGAGGAGCCTGTGATACTTGTGTACGTGGGAGGAGCCTGTGATACTTGTGTACGTGGGAGGAGCCTGTGATACTTGTGTACGTGGGAGGAGCCTGTGATACTTGTGTACCTGGGAGGAGCCTGTGATACTTGTGTACCTGGGAGGAGCCTGCGATACTTGTGTACCTGGGAGGAGCCTGCGATACTTGTGTACCTGGGAGGAGCCTGCGATACTTGTGTACCTGGGAGGAGCCTGCGATACTTGTGTACCTGGGAGGAGCCTGCGATACTTGTGTACATGGGAGGAGCCTGCGATACTTGTGTACATGGGAGGAGCCTGCGATACTTGTGTACATGGGAGGAGCCTGCGATACTTGTGTACATGGGAGGAGCCTGCGATACTTGTGTACATGGGAGGAGCCTGCGATACTTGTGTACATGGGATTATTTTCATTATTAATAAATGTGCAAAGATTTCAAACAAACTTCTCTCACGCCGCATCATGGGGGATTGTTTGTAGAATTTTAATTTTGAGGAAAATAATGAATTTAATCCATTTTGGAATAGGGCTGTAACATAATAAAATGTGGAAAAAGTGAAGCGATGTGAATACATCTCGGATGCGCTGTAACCAAGTAAAAGTAAATAACTGACGCTATGCACTCGTGTGTAATATCAGAAGGGGGCGGGGCCTCAGATCACACAATTGAACCCGGATGATGACCGTCCTCAGATCAGACATTTATCTTGGTTACAATGTAGTCACATTCTCTGTCGTATAATTATTTTATCTGGACTTCCCCGACAATTATACAATACGTCCGGACACTGACCTCTATTACTGATATAAAGCCAAGTACAATCGCTGTATTTAGATAATGAATGAACAGCGATCTGAAATATGGCGGAGCTTTAACTCCTTCCTGCCCACCATCTGTATATAAACGTCCTCCAACATAACGGCTCTAGCTGGAGATACTTCTATGTTCTTCCCTTAGAGAGACGACAGCCTCCAACCCAGCGGTCAATCATTGGAACCAATCAGCATGCCTCTCGGTCATGTGACTGCTATGACATATGACCGCATACAGTCCGGAGGCCCCACTGACAAAAGTGACCGCATTCAGGCTGTCCAGTTCATCTGCGGTGCCATAGTGCCAATGCTGCAATCATCAGAGGATATTACAAAAAAATAACTATATATAATAAATATATACACACACATATACTCACACATATATACACATACACACAGTGTAGATATAACCAAATAAAATGAAGAAAACTTACATTCCAGTCAATGGTAGCAAAGAACGGATGTCGTTTTATCTCCTCTACCCGGTCCAGACCGGCACCTAAAACAGACAGAATCCCATCAATGCGGTTAAAGTGCCGCTTTCTGGATCTCTCCCTATAACTGGTCTGATTATCTGTCTTTACTGACCCCCCCCCCCCCACCCCACCCCCACCCCACCCCCCATGTCTTCCACCCCCCACAATATCTCCGGATACTACACTGATAACACCAAGAATGAGACAAAGTAATTATACAAATGGCATAAAAAGACATATAATCAGGATGTATCCGGTCTATAAACCAGAGGCTCTGGGTGGACAGTTGGATAAATGGCTCTATATTTAGGATGTATCCGGTCTATAAACCAGAGGCTCTGGGTGGACAGTTGGATAAATGGCTCTATATTTAGGATGTATCCGGTCTATAAACCAGAGGCTCTGGGTGGACAGTTGGATAAATGGCTCTATATTTAGGATGTATCCGGTCTATAAACCAGAGGCTCTGGATGGACAGTTGGATAAATGGCTCTATATTTAGGATGTATCCGGTCTATAAACCAGAGGCTCTGGATGGACAGTTGGATAAATGGCTCTATATTTAGGATGTATCCGGTCTATAAACCAGAGGCTCTGGATGGACAGTTGGATAAATGGCTCTATATTTAGGATGTATCCAGTCTATAAACCAGAGGCTCTGGATGGACAGTTGGATAAATGGCTCTATATTTAGGATGTATCCGGTCTATAAACCAGAGGCTCTGGATGGACAGTTGGATAAATGGCTCTATATTTAGGATGTATCCGGTCTATAAACCAGAGGCTCTGGGTGGACAGTTGGATAAATGGCTCTATATTTAGGATGTATCCGGTCTATAAACCAGAGGCTCTGGATGGACAGTTGGATAAATGGCTCTATATTTAGGATGTATCCGGTCTATAAACCAGAGGCTCTGGATGGACAGTTGGATAAATGGCTCTATATTTAGGATGTATCCGGTCTATAAACCAGAGGCTCTGGATGGACAGTTGGATAAATGGCTCTATATTTAGGATGTATCCAGTCTATAAACCAGAGGCTCTGGATGGACAGTTGGATAAATGGCTCTATATTTAGGATGTATCCGGTCTATAAACCAGAGGCTCTGGATGGACAGTTGGATAAATGGCTCTATATTTAGGATGTATCCGGTCTATAAACCAGAGGCTCTGGGTGGACAGTTGGATAAATGGTTCTATATTTAGGATGTATCCGGTCTATAAACCAGAGGCTCTGGGTGGACAGTTGGATAAATGGTTCTATATTTAGGATGTATCCGGTCTATAAACCAGAGGCTCTGGATGGACAGTTGGATAAATGGCTCTATATTTAGGATGTATCCGGTCTATAAACCAGAGGCTCTGGATGGACAGTTGGATAAATGGTTCTATATTTAGAATGTATCCGGTCTATAAACCAGAGGCTCTGGATGGACAGTTGGATAAATGGCTCTATATTTAGGATGTATCCGGTCTATAAACCAGAGGCTCTGGATGGACAGTTGGATAAATGGTTCTATATTTAGGATGTATCCGGTCTATAAACCAGAGGCTCTGGATGGACAGTTGGATAAATGGTTCTATATTTAGGATGTACCACTTCACGGAGAAAATAACCAAACATTTTTTTCTCTCTAATCGCCGTTCTTTAGAAAACGAGGACAATTTTTCTCATCTTGGTAACGATGGCGGTTGATGGCCGATCATTAGGGCAATCGCTGGGACAAGAGAACGGCCCCCCGCGTCTGGCGGAGGAGGGGCGATGTCGGGGGGACGCCTCGTGTTGATTTTACTCACCTAATCGGTTTAATGGATTTCGTTTGAACAACATTCTCAGCAGACTCTGCGCTTCGGAGCTTAAGAACTGCGGCATCCCGAGCTTAGACCTGCAGGAGAGGAAAGAGTTAACACACACGGGGGCCTGGGGAGGATTTTAATGAGAGGGGGGGTGGGTGGGGGGGGGGGGGGGTAAATAAAAAAAATAACATTTTTGCTACTGGATTTGCTGTGAAGTGACATCCATAGAAGTAGAGCTGTGGGGGGGGCCAAGCAGGCTCCACCCACTACAAAAAGATACAGGAGGGGGGCGGAGACAAGACCAGTCCCCCTGCACAAAAGGAGAGAGCAGAGCTGTGGGAGGGGCCCAAGCAGGCTCCACCCACTACAGAAAGATACAGGAGGGGGCGGAGACTAGACCAGTCCCCCTGTAAGAGGAGAGGGAGCAGAGCTGTGGGAGGGGCCCAGCAGGCTCCACCCACTACAGAAAACTACAAGAGGGGGCGGACACAGCGCTATAGCCAATAAGATTAATTTTGCAATGAAGGGAATCACTGGCTGAAATAAATCTCTCGGTCATCGATTCAGCTACATAAATGACTGAGATGCCACCCTTCCTATCCAGAGACATGCTGGCAGGGCCGGGACAAGGGGTGGGCAGGAGGGACGGCTGCCCCGGGCACTGTGGTATCAGGTGGGAAGACTGGAGGAAGGGGATTTGTGTTGGAAGGGGGAATCTTAGGGGGGGGGGGGGGGTGGCAGGGGTTAAGTACTGTTCTAGGAAGGGAAATTTTGGGGGGGTGGCAAGAGTGGTGATTTAGTGGGATTTGTGCTAGGAGGGGGGATTTGAAGTTGGGGGAGAAAATGTGTACTAGGAGGGAAATTTTAGGGGTAGAGGATTTGTGCTAGGAGGAGTACATTTCTTTATTTATTCATTTTTTTTGGGGGGGGGGGGGGGGGGGTGAATTTGTACTGGGAGGAGGGGGATGTATACTTAGGGGGTAGGCATGCAGCTTAAGGCTCAGTGTTTTCACAGGGGAATTTTTGCTGACACATAATGCACATAAATGCCTGTGGGGGGGTAAAGTCTGCCATGTTCGCCCTGGGCTCTAGATAACATGCAGAACACTAAAAAAAGGGACAGAGACAAGATGAGTCCCCCTGCACAAGGAGAGAGAGATGAGCTGTGGGAGGGGTCCAACAGGCCCCACCCACTACAGAAAGGGGCGGAGACAAGACCAGTCCACCTGCACAAGGAGAGAGAGCAGAGCTGTATGAGGGGGTCCAACAGGCTCCACCCACTACAGAACACTACAGGAGGAGGTGGAGACAAGGCCAGTGCCCCTGCTCAAGGAGAGAGCAGAGCTGTGGGAGGGGCCCAGCAGGTTCCACCCACTACAAAATACTACAGAAAGGGGCGGAGACCACATTGGTCTCCATGCACAAGGAGAGCAGAGCTGTGGGAGGGGCCCAGCAGGCTCAACCCACTACAGAAAGGGGCGGAGACAAGACCAGTCCCCCTGCACAAGGAGAGAGCAGAGCTGTGGGAGGGGCCCAGCAGGTTCCACCCACTACAAAATACTACAGAAAGGGGCGGAGACCACATTGGTCTCCATGCACAAGGAGAGCAGAGCTGTGGGAGGGGCCCAGCAGGCTCAACCCACTACAGAAAGGGGCGGAGACAAGACCAGTCCCCCCGCACAAGGAGAGAGAGCAGAGCTGTGGGAGGGCCCCAGCAGGCTCCACCCACTACAAAACACTACAGAAAGGGGCGGGTACAAGGCCAGTCGCCCTGCACAAGGAGAGAGAGCAGAGCTGTGGGAGGGGCCCAGCAGGCTCCACCCACTACAGAAAGGGGCGGAGACAAGGCCAGTCCCCCTGCACAAGGAGAGAGAGCAGAGCTGTGGGAGGGGCCCATTAGGCTCCACCCACTAAAGAAAACGACAGAAAGGGACGGAGACCAAACCAGTCCCCCTGCACAAGGAGAGATCAGAGCTGTGGGAGGGGCCCAGGAGGCTCCACCCACTGCAGGCTGCCTACAGAACACTACAGAAAGGGGGGCGGAGACCAGACCAGTCCCCCCGCACAAGGAAGGAGCAGAGCTGTGGGCGGTCTTTATTACAGGATGTTTCACATTGGAATTATTGCACAGATCTGGAGGAAATACAAGAAGCTCCCTGAGATTGCAGAAGACTCGGGGTGATGAATGGATTCCGAGGACCCCGGAGTCCCGCCAGCCGTTTATAATGAGACCCTCCATAGCAGGTAACGAGGGGCCCTCTTCCCGGGCGGGACACGTACTCACTTCAGTATCATGTTCATGGTCTCGTTGCGATCTTTCCCTTGGAAGGGGAGGGTTCCCGTCAGCATTTCAAACTGAAAAAAAGACACAAATTAACAAAATTAATGTTTTTTTTTCTTTGTGCGAGAGCGGAGGGATTTTATTTTTTTATTTTTTTTCTGGGTTGCCACGACGACGGGCGAGGTAAGCGCGTCACTCTGTAATATACACATTTCAAACTCTTCAGAGGAAAAGAGGATTATGTAACGGGAGAGAATGTAAGACGCTAATAGCTGAGCAATTAGTCGGGACGCGGTGAAGTGGAGCCACTTACAGGAGGCGGGGGAAGGTGCGACGGACCCGCGAAGAAATGACAAAGTGACGATTAAATGCGGCAAAAACATCAATCGGCTCTTCATAGGGATGGATGGAGGGAGTCGGCATCTGGTCATGTGACACCCCACCCCCCTCCCCCCACCACCAGGTCATGGGGCCATTCATTGTCTGAGGAACCTCGACCCCATTCCAAGAGAGGGCTACTGGGCATCCGGAAAGGTACCCACTCCCCCCTTCCCCCAACAAGCGGAGCTTCCTCTTTAGGGTGGAGCTCCGCTTTAAAGAGGAGTCCCCCCTACCCCCGCCTCCGCCCCTCAACATACTGCGGGCTGCTGACTTTGAATATTAGGACACTTACCTGTCCAGGGATCCATCCATTGGCTCTGGGGGTACTGCCTGTACGGGAAACGGGCAGCTTCACAGCCAGCTTCCTACTGCGCATGAGTGAAACGCGTTGCACTTTCTGAATGGCCCTGTGTCGGGGGGGGGGGGGGGGGTGGGAGGCGAGATCTCTCGGAAGTGGGGACCTTAAAGTAGAAGCTCTGCTTATCTGCCTCCTCCCCCTCCCCCCTCTTGTGGTGCCACATTTAGCGATCAGGTATCTGTTTTTGACAGGTACCCGATTCCGCCCGAAAGGTGCCAAATGTGGCACCAGAAGGGGGGAGGGGGGAGGAGGGCAGATAGGCGGAGCTTCCACTATAGGGTAGAGCTCCGCTATGAGGAGGATGGAACGTTCTTCCAATTAAATCATTTTGTTAAATTATGTTATAAAGTTGCAATTTTTTTATTACAACTTCCCTAAATGAATACATTAACCCCTTCAGCCCCAGAAGGTTTTACCCCCCTTCATGACCAGGCCATTTTGTTTTGCGATACGGCACTGCGTCGCTTTGACAATTGCGCGGTGGTGCGACGCTGTACCCCAAACAAAAAAAAAATGACATTCTTTTTTTTCCCCCACAGAGATTTTCTTTTGGTGGTATTTGGTCACCTCCGTGGTTTAGATTTTTTACGCTATAAAGAAAGTGCGCCAATATTGGGGGAAAAAAAAAGTTTTTTTTTTTTTTTTTTTACTTTTTACTATAACACTTTATTTATTTTTGTATTTCTTCATCAATTTAGGCCAATATATATTCAACATATTTTTGGTAAATAAAAAAATAAAAAGTAAAATGCAATAGGGCGTATATTGATTGGTTTGCGCAAAAGTTATCGCGTCTACAAACTATGGGATATATTTAGGGACTTTATTATTATTTATTTTTTATTATTATTTTTTGTACTAGTAATGATGGCTATCTGAGATTTTTAGCAGAACTGCAACATTGCGGCGGATAAATCTGACCCCAAAATGACACTTTTTGGGGACCAGTGACCAGCAACCTTCTTCCACTTAAGGGCCGGATTCAATGTATGTGAATGTATGGAGGGCCACATTCACCAATAAATGAAGATATTAAGAATAATCCTAACATAGTAATAATAACAGTACAGGATTACCTCACTTTAAGGTGCTTCACTAATACAAAGCCGGTTCACCTTGAGGGGGCGTGTGTGGCTGGGGATTCGGATTTTACTGCCCCCTCCCCCATCCTGGCACCCAAGGGTGGCTGACGCCAGCCCTGCCAGCCGGCATGGCCCGGAGATGGGGTCTGTCCTAGGGGTGATGGGGTCCCTGTCCCCAAAGTGAGATGGGGTTCTTAATAGGGCCCCCCCCCATTGCAGTGTCCTCTGTCCCCATTTACTTCACTCCTATAGTGTCCTCTGCCCCCCTTCCCCATGGCAAGTTTCCTGTGTCCCCCAAAGCGGTGTCCTGTGTCCCTGCACCCCTCCCCTCCCACTGTAGTGTCCTCTGCCCCTGCGTTCACAGTGTCCTCTGCCCCCAGTGTCCTCTGCCCCCTGCCTTCACAGTGTCCTCTGCCCCCAGTGTCCTCTGCCCCCTGCCCCCAGTGTCCTCTGCCCCCTGCCCCCAGTGTCCTCTGCCCCCTGCCTTCAGTGTCCTCTGCCCCCAGTGTCCTCTGCCCCCTGCCTTCACAGTGTCCTCTGCCCCCTGCCTTCAAAGTGTCCTCTGCCCCCAGTGTCCTCTGCCCCCCTGCCCCCACAGTGTCCTCTGCCCCCCTGCCCCCACAGTGTCCCCTGCCCCCACAGTGTCCCCAGTGTCCCCTGCCCCCAGTGTCCCCTGCCCCCTACAGTGTCCCTGCCCCCTACAGTGTCCCCTGCCCCCTACAGTGTCCCCTGCCCCCTACAGTGTCCCCTGCCCCCCACAGTGTCCCCTGCCCCCCACAGTGTCCCCTGCCCCCCACAGTAGCCTCTGCCCCCTGCCTCCCCACAGTAGCCTCTGTCCCCCTGTCCCCACAGTGTTCTGCCCACTGCCCTCATAGTGTGCTCTGCCCCCCACAGTAGCCTCTGTCCTCTGCCTCCATAGTGTCCTCTGCCCCCATACTGTCTTATGCCCCATACTGTCTTATGCCCCCATAGTGTCCTCTGTCCCTATACTGTCTTATGCCCCCATAGTGTCCTCTGTCCCCATACTGTCTTATGCCCCCATACTGTCTTATGCCCCCATAGTGTCCTCTGTCCCTATACTGTCTTATGCCCCCATAGTGTCCTCTGTCCCCATACTGTCTTATGCCCCCATAGTGTCCTCTGTCCCCATACTGTCTTATGCCCCCACAGTGTCCTCTGCCCCCCCACAGTGTCCTCTGCCCCCCACAGTGTCCTCTGCCCCCTGCCTTCAACAAGTGTCCTCTGCCCCCAGTGTCCTCTGCCCCCTGCCTTCACAGTGTCCTCTGCCCCCCAGTGTCCTCTACCCCCCTGCCCCCACAGTGTCCTCTGCCCCCCTGCCCCCACAGTGTCCTCTGCCCCCCTGCCCCACAGTGTCCTCTGCCCCCCACAGTGTCCTCTGCCCCCTGCCTTCAACAGTGTCCTCTGCCCCCAGTGTCCTCTGCCCCCTGCCCCCAGTGTCCTCTGCCCCCTGCCTTCACAGTGTCCTCTGCCCCCTGCCTTCACAGTGTCCTCTGCCCCCTGCCTTCACAGTGTCCTCTGCCCCCAGTGTCCTCTACCCCCCTGCCCCCACAGTGTCCTCTGCCCCCTGCCCCCACAGTGTCCTCTGCCCCCACAGTGTCCCCTGCCCCCACAGTGTCCCCTGCCCCCCACAGTAGCCTCTGCCCCACCACAGTAGCCTCTGCCCCCCACAGTAGCCTCTGCCCCCCACAGTAGCCTCTGCCCCCCTGTCCCCACAGTGTTCTTTGCCCCCCACAGTAGCCTCTGCCCACTGCCCTCATAGTGTCCTCTGCCCCCCACAGTAGCCTCTGTCCTCTGCCTCCATAGTGTCCTCTGCCCCCATACTGTCTTATGCCCCCATAGTGTCCTCTGTCCCCATACTGTCTTATGCCCCCATAGTGTCCTCTGTCCCCATACTGTCTTATGCCCCCATAGTGTCCTCTGTCCCCATACTGTCTTATGCCCCCACAGTGTCCTCTGCTCCCCACAGTGGCCTCTGCCCCCCACAGTGGCCCCTGCCCCCCACAGTAGCCTCTGCCCCATAGTGTCTTCTGCCCCATGCCCCACAGTGTCCTCTGCCCCCATAGTGCCCTGTGTGCCCATAGTTCCTCTGCCCCTCGTGCACCCCCCCCCCCCCACATACACAAACACACACTGTGTAGGTAAACCTCTCCTACCTTACACAGGTGTAGAGCACAGCGGTGAGCAGCTATCCATGTGGTGACCGCACTCAGTGTGAACGGGTCCTTACTGGGCAGAGGGACTGAAGAGCAGGAGAACAAAAAACTCTTTTATCTGATGGAATTTAGTTTAAGAGTCAACGTACCATAAGGACACCGAATGACCACCAATCAGCACTCTGGGTGTGACCTCGCCGGTTCACCACTTCTGGCGCCATGTACTCCACCGTACCGCAGAACGAGTACGCCTTCTTTTCATGGTCCACAGACTCCTTACTCAGCCCAAAATCTGCAAGACAAAAAGGTACAGTGAGATGACCGACCCCAATAAATCGTTTTACAGCAGACCATACGGATTGTATGAGTGCAACCACACCATATAAACGCCACACACAGCCCAAAGATCGGCAAAACAAGACAAACCAACATTGCCTGGTTGTCATCGCAATCTTTACTTCAGTGTTTTTGGAGACAATAACCATTATATACCATGCTGGGGGTTATTATTGTGGCCTAGTGCATTATCCAATAACAAATTTATTATAGATAAAATAATAACCCCCAGCATTGGTGTCAGCCGCCACAATAAAAACCCCAGCATAGCGGTCAGTCGCCACAATAATAACCCCCAGCATTGGTGTCAGCCGCCACAATATAACCCCCAGCATAGCGGTCAGTTGCCATGATAATAACCCCCAGCATTGGTGTCATTTGCTGCAATAATAACCCCCAGCATTGGTGTCAGTCGCCACAAAACCCCCAGCATTGGTACCAGTGACCACAATAATAACCCCCAGCGTTGTGTCAGTCGCCACAATAATAAAATAATAACCCCCAGCATTGGTATAATTTGTCAAATAATAACCCCCAACATTGATGTCAGTCGCCACATAATAACCCCCAGCATTGGTACCAGTGACCACAATGATAACCCTCAGCATAGCTGTCAGTTGCCATGATAATAACCCCCAGCATCGTTGTCAGTTGCCACAATAATAACACCCAGCATTGGTACCAGTGACCACAATAATAACCCCCAGCATTGGTGTCAGTCGCCACATAATAAAATAATAACCCCCAGTATTTGTATAATTTTGTCAGAAATATAACCACCAGCATTGATGTCAGTCGCCACAATAATAACCCCAGCATTGGTACCAGTGACACAATAACTCCCAGCATTTGTATCATGCACCACAATAATAACCCCAGCACAGCTGTCAGTTGCCACGATAATAACGCCCCAGCATTGCTGTCAGTTGCCACAACATTAACAGCAACATTCTTCTCCTGCACATTGGTGTGATAAGTCTCGTACACACAATCGGATTTTCCACAGACAACGCGTCTGACTTTTGTCCGAAGGGCGTTGGCCATGAACTTGTCTTGCATACAGAAACGGCAAACACAATTGTCGGCCAACAAACACGAACGTAGTGACATACTACGTGGATTTTCAGCTCTTTAGCGCCACCCTTTGGGCTCCTTCTGCTAATGTTCTGTTTGGTGAGCACGGATTCCGAGCATGCGTGTTTGTACTTTGGACTTTTTGTCCGGCGGACTGTGTACGCACGATTGGAAAATCTGACAACAGAACATCTGTCCGCAGAAAATTTATAATCCTGCCATCCAAAATTTTGTCCGCAGAAAATTTATAATCCTGCCATCCCAAAATTTGTCCGTGGAAAATCTGACAATCGTCCGATGGAGCGCACATGCGGTCGGATTTTAGGCCAACGGTCTGTCACAACACGATCCCTAGCGGAAAAATCCAATCGTGTGTACGAGGCTTTAGTCCAAATCAGAAAAAAAAAAAAACTCAGAAGTGGATATTCCTTTAAAGCCTCGCTGCCTTCTAGGACTGGGGTTGTCCTCAGAACATTGTAGAAAATGGATAAAACCAGAGGGGGGCGCACTGGCCCAGAGCAGGATCCAACAACACATTTATTGGAAGATAAAATAGAACTACTCACAAGTTTAGGTAGTTAATATGCTCATAAAGCCACTAGAGGTGGGTGCAATCTCTCAGCTTTACCAAAGCCTCTAGCTAAAAGGAGGACCTCGCCAGGGTGCCTGCTGGCTGACGGTTTCGACAGATGTTCTTCATCAGAGCCTCTGATGAAGTAGGACATCCTTTAAGACGTGTCAGTCAGCAGGGACCCAAATGATTGAATGATCCCAATGACTGAATTTGTTACCTACACTTGTGAGTAGTTTATATTTCATACTTTAAAATTTTATATTTTTCACCCACCCCCCCCCCCCCCCCCCCCCCCACTTTTATCCATTTTCTACAATGTTCTGAGGACAACCCCAGTCCTAGAAGGCAGCAAAGGGTTTAAAGGAATATCAACTTCTGACTACAGAGTTCTTTTCCGATTTGGGGTTATTATTGTAGCAAATGATGCCAATGCTGGGGGGTCAATTACTGTGGCAACTGACACCAATGCTGGGGGTTATTATTGTGGCCACTGACACCAATGCTGGGGGTTATTATTGTGGCAACTGACACCAATGCTGGGGGTTATTATTGTGGCAACTGACACCAATGCTGGGGGTTATTATTGTGGCAACTGACACCAATGCTGGGGGTTATTATTGTGGCCACTGACACCAATGCTGGGGGATTATTATTGTGGCCACTGACACCAATGCTGGGGGTTATTATTGTGGCAACTGACACCAATGCTGGTGGTTATTATTGTGGCCACTGACACCAATGCTGGGGGTTATTATTGTGGCACTGACACCAATAGCTGGGGGGTTATTATTGTGGCAACTGACACCGTTGTTGAGTCAGATTGTGGGCACTGCTGGGTGGGCACTATGGGCACTGCTGGGTGGCACTGACCGGGGGGGCACGTATTTATTAATGAGGGGGCACTGGCAGGGCTGGCAGGGGCAGGTGGGCACTGGCAGGGCTGGCCGTGATATCCCGATCACGGCCGCCGGTGATCGGCTCTTTTTTTTTTTCTCCTCGCGCTGTTAACGCGATGGAGGAATAAT
Organism: Lithobates pipiens; assembly: GCA_037367395.1. Lineage (NCBI taxonomy): Eukaryota > Metazoa > Chordata > Amphibia > Anura > Ranidae > Lithobates > Lithobates pipiens. The sequence continues at coordinate 73,629 of JAZDVW010001337.1, read as the reverse complement.
AGCCGATTACCGGCACCGTTGTATCACATGATCAGCTGACAGCTGATCACGTGGTAAGGGGTCGGGATCGACCCCCTTGCTCGGATCCGTGATCAGGCGAGTCTCAGACTCAGGTGGCGCGCAGGCCGCTCGTGCACGGGGACGACGTCAATAGACGTTGTCCGGCAAAGGAGGTCCGCGCTGTAGCGGTCATTTGGCTATAGCGCGGATCTCTAGCGGTTAATAAGATTTTTAGATTATTGTGTGAAAGACTGTGAATAGAAAATGACCAGCCATAACATAAAACGTCAATAAAAAGTGACAGTAATACTCATCTACATACAGATCCAGGGTCTAACACCCGGGCCTGGACCCGGACCTACCTGTTAACTTGATATGTCCGGCTTCGTCAAGCAAAATGCTGAAAATCAGAAGAAAACATACAAATCACCAATCCACATCTGCCAATACATCCCATCCCAACCTAACAAAATCTAAATATCGGGGGAAGGGAGCAGAGGGCAAGGAAAAAAAAGAAAAAGAAAAAAAAAAAAACGAGTACAGGGTGACAAGCAGAACTAAATATTTACTGTCCTGACTATAGGAGACGCTGACAACCCTTCTTGCAGGTCATAAAAAATAAGAGGACTCACCCCAAGTATCAGAGGATGGAGGTCATATACAGTGCCTGGAAAAGTATTCATACCCCTTGACATTCCCCACATCTTGTATGTTTCAACCAAAAATATATGTGTTTTATTGGGATTTTATGTGATGGACCAACACAAAGTGTCACATAATTGTGAAGTGGAAGGAAAATGATAAATGATACAAATAAATATGTGAAAAGTGTTGGGGGGGGAGGGGCATTTGTATGGCGCCCCCTTTACTCTGATACCCCCAACTAAAATCTAGAGTGAACCCAATTGCCTTCAGGAAGTCACCTAATTAGTAAATAGAGTCGTGTGTCATGTCGGAGGTTCACCTTCCAGCAGGATAACGACCCGAAGCATACAGCATACAATGGAATGGTTTACATCAGTGATTCTCAACCAGGGTTCCTCCAGAGGTTGTAGGGGGTTCCTCCAGAGGTTGCTAGGGGGTTCCTCCAGAGGTTGCTAGGGGGTTCCTCCAGAGGTTGCTAGGGGGTTCCTCCAGAGGTTGCTAGGGGGTTCCTCCAGAGGTTGCTAGGGGGTTCCTCCAGAGGTTGCTAGGGGTTCCTTCAGCATTGGGCAATTTCTGCCTCTCGGTTAAGTTCCCACCGACATCATTGATCTTTTTAGCTCTCTGTAAGGGGGTAATTCTTCCCAATGACCACAAATGTAAAGAACATTCCTCTCACTGACCATCACACTAATGTATCATGAGTTGTAAGTTTATAATTTTTTTAGCAGGGGGTTCCTCGAGACCGGAGAACTATTTCAAGGTTTCCTCTGTGTTGAAAAGGTTGAGAGAGGCTGGTTTAGGTCAAAGCACATTCATGTGTTAGAATGGCCCAGTCACAGTCCAGACCTAAATCCCATTGAGAATCTGTGGCCAGACCTGAAAATTGCTGATCACAGACGCTCTCCATCCAATCTGACAGAGCTTGAGATATTCTACAAAGAAGAAGAATGGGCAGAAATGTCCTCTCTAGATGGGCAAAGCTGGTAGAGACACCCCCAAAAAGACTTGTAGAGAAAGGGGGTTCTACAAAGTATTGACTCCGGGGGGCGCCATACAAATGCCCCTCCCCCACACTTTTCACAGATTTATTTGTATCATTTATCATTTTCCTTCCACTTCACAATTATGTGACACTTTGCGTTGGTCTAAAATCCCAATACAATAAAATACATTTACGTTTTTGGTTTTAACGAATTAAAATGTGGAAAATTTTAAGGGGTGTGAATACTTTTTCAAGGAACTGTATGTAGATAATACGGGGAATTACTTCCTCAAGTATCAGAGGATGGAGGTCATGTATGTAGATAATAAGAGGACTCCCTCCCTCAAGTATCAGAGGATGGAGATCATGTATGTAGATAATAAGAGGACTCACTTCCTCAAGTATAAGAGGATGGAGATCATGTATGTAGATAATAAGAGGACTCACTTCCTCAAGTATCAGAGGATGGAGATCATGTATGTAGATAATAAGAGGACTCACTTCCTCAAGTATCAGAGGATGGAGATCATGTATGTAGATAATAAGAGGACTCACTTCCTCAAGTATCAGAGGATGGAGGTCATGTATGTAGATAATAAGGGGAATTACTTCCTCAAGTATCAGAGGATGGAGGTCATGTATGTAGATAATAAGAGGACTCACTTCCTCAAGTATCAGAGGATGGAGGTCATGTATGTAGATAATAAGAGGACTCACTTCCTCAAGTATCAGAGGATGGAGATCATGTATGTAGATAATAAGAGGACTCACTTCCTCAAGTATCAGAGGATGGAGATCATGTATGTAGATAATAAGAGGACTCACTTCCTCAAGTATCAGAGGATGGAGGTCATGTATGTAGATAATAAGGGGAATTACTTCCTCAAGTATCAGAGGATGGAGGTCATGTATGTAGATAATAAGAGGACTCACTTCCTCAAGTATCAGAGGATGGAGGTCATGTATGTAGATAATAAGAGGACTCACTTCCTCAAGTATCAGAGGATGGAGGTCATGTATGTAGATAATAAGAGGACTCACTTCCTCAAGTATCAGAGGATGGAGATCATGTATGTAGATAATAAGGGTACTCGCTTCCTCAAGTATCAGAGGATGGAGGTCATGTATGTAGATAATAAGATGACTCACTTCCTCAAGTATCAGAGGATGGAGGTCATGTATGTAGATAATAAGGGGAATTACTTCCTCAAGTATCAGAGGATGGAGGTCATGCATGTAGATAATAAGAGGACTCCCTTCCTCAAGTATCAGAGAATGGAGGTCATGTATGTAGATAATAAGGGGACTCGCTTCCTCAAGTATCAGAGGATGGAGGTCATGTATGTAGATAATAAGGGGAATTACTTCCTCAAGTATCAGAGGATGGAGGTCATGTATGTAGATAATAAGAGGACTCACTTCCTCAAGTATCAGAGGATGGAGGTCATGTATGTAGATAATAAGGGGAATTACTTCCTCAAGTATCAGAGGATGGAGGTCATGTATGTAGATAATAAGAGGACTCACTTCCTCAAGTATAAGAGGATGGAGATCATGTATGTAGATAATAAGAGGACTCACTTCCTCAAGTATCAGAGGATGGAGGTCATGTATGTAGATAATAAGAGGACTCACTTCCTCAAGTATCAGAGGATGGAGGTGATGTATGTAGATAATAAGAGGACTCACTTCCTCAAGTATCAGAGGATGGAGATCATGTATGTAGATAATAAGAGGACTCACTTCCTCAAGTATCAGAGGATGGAGATCATGTATGCAGATAATAAGGGTACTCGCTTCCTCAAGTATCAGAGGATGGAGATCATGTATGTAGATAATAAGGGGACTCGCTTCCTCAAGTATCAGAGGGTGGAGATCATGTATGTAGATAATAAGGGGACTCCCTTCCTCAAGTATCAGAGGATGGAGATCATGTATGTAGATAATAAGGGGACTCGCTTCCTCAAGTATCAGAGGATGGAGGTCATGTATGTAGATAATAAGAGGACTCCCTTCCTCAAGTATTAGAGGATGGAGATCATGTATGTAGATAATAAGAGGACTCACTTCCTCAAGTATCAGAGGATGGAGATCATGTATGTAGATAATAAGAGGACTCACTTCCTCAAGTATCAGAGGATGGAGATCATGTATGTAGATAATAAGGGTACTCGCTTCCTCAAGTATCAGAGGATGGAGATCATGTATGTAGATAATAAGGGACTCCCTTCCTCAAGTATCAGAGGATGGAGATCATGTATGTAGATAATAAGGGGACTCACTTCCTCAAGTATCAGAGGATGGAGATCATGTATGTAGATAATAAGGGGACTCACTTCCTCAAGTATCAGAGGATGGAGGTCATGTATGTAGATAATAAGGGGACTCACTTCCTCAAGTATCAGAGGATGGAGATCATGTATGTAGATAATAAGAGGACTCACTTCCTCAAGTATCAGAGGATGGAGATCATGTATGTAGATAATAAGGGGACTCACTTCCTCAAGTATCAGAGGATGGAGGTCATGTATGTAGACAATAAGAGGACTCACTTCCTCAAGTATCAGAGGATGGAGATCATGTATGTAGATAATAAGAGGACTCACTTCCTCAAGTATCAGAGGATGGAGATCATGTATATAGATAATAAGGGGACTCACTTCCTCAAGTATCAGAGGATGGAGGTCACGCATGTAGCTCGGTATTTGCTCATTCCTGAGTAGAAAGGTAGTTGGGGGTATTATATGTAAAGGGAGGACGATTAGTAACAGTTCAGAGGGAATAATTGAGGGCAAACGCTGATGAGCCATAACTTTATGACCACTGGACTGATAAAGGGAAGAACGATGATTACCTTGTTACAATGGCATCTGAATGTGGGTGGGATATATTAGGCATTGAGTGAACATGTCGTCCCTGAAGTTAATGTGTTGAAAGTAGAAAAAAAAAACGTCAACCTACAACAAGCATGTGAGCATGAGAACTGGAGCAATGGAATTAGATGGTCTGGTGAATCACGTTTTCTGGTGTGGAGTATGGTATGGGTGGCCGTGTGTAACCTACCCGGGGAAGGGGTGGCACCAGGATGCAGTATGGTAAGAAGGCCAGCAGGGGTAGTGTGGTGCTTTGGGCAATGTTCTGCTGGGAAACCCATCTCAATCAAACATATCATGTGTGGGGTGTGCTGGAAAACAAATCTGATCCATGGGAGGCCCCAACTCCAACTTACAGGACTTAAAGGTCCTGCTACTGACGGCGTGGTGCCAGATACCCCCTTCAGGGGTCTGGTGGTGCCCGTGACTGGATGGGCCAGGAAAGGGACACTCATTATCAGGTGGAGGTCATAAGGTTTTGGCTCATCAGTGTAAATATGGGAGTTACATATACTGGTCTCTTCTAATGGTGAAATACATGTTATCCAGAACCATTCATATCGGTTGGCACCTGAGGGCACACATGGCACAAGCAGCTATACAGTCAACATTGGGGCATAGCAGGAGATGAGGAGGGAATTTTACACACCAGATGGAAATAAAAAAAACAAGCTGATGGATTTTTACTTTACTTTTCAGGCTTCAAGTCCCGGTAGACGATGCCCAGACTGTGCAAATGATCCAACGCCAGTGCCAGCTCTGCCAGGTAGAATTTCACATCCTCCTCTGTAAACATAACCTGATAAGAACTGTATAGATTTACTTCATGTTCTATCATTGAACTCACATCACACCAACAGACATGCCCCTCCCCCCCCCCCCACCCCCCAAAAGCTACAGCAAAGACGACTTCCGGGAAAAGCATCATCTACTTTCCACCAACCAAATCTCAAGAGAGATGATGGAAGATGGAAGAGGGCAGCTTCTGCCCTGTGGGGGGGGTTTTCATCTACCGAGGATTCGTCTCCCCATCCGCTTACTGGCAACCAAACACCCAACCGACCACAGCAACTGCCGACCGCCCGCCCCCAAAACTGCCGACCGACCGCCCGTCGCCAAAACTGCAGACCGACCGCCCGTCGCCAAAACTGCAGACCGACCGCCCGTCGCCAAAACTGCAGACCGACCGCCCGTCGCCAAAACTGCAGACCGACCGCCCGTCGCCAAAACTGCAGACCGACCGCCCGTCGCCAAAACTGCAGACCGACCGCCCGTCGCCAAAACTGCAGACCGACCGCCCGTCGCCAAAACTGCAGACCGACCGCCCGTCGCCAAAACTGCAGACCGACCGCCCGTCGCCAAACTGCAGACCGACCGCCCGTCGCCAAAACTGCAGACCGACCGCCCGTCGCCAAAACTGCAGACCGACCGCCCGTCGCCAAAACTGCAGACCGACCGCCCGTCGCCAAACTGCAGACCGACCGCCCGTCGCCAAAACTGCAGACCGACCGCCCGTCGCCAAAACTGCAGACCGACCGCCGTCGCCAAAACTGCAGACCGACCGCCCGTCGCCAAAACTGCAGACCGCCCGCCCGTCGCCAAACTGCAGACCGCCCGCCCGTCGCCAAAACTGCAGACCGCCCGCCCGTCGCCAAAACTGCAGACCGCCCGTCGCCAAAACTGCAGACCGCCCGTTCCCAAAACTGCAGACCGCCCGTCCCCAAAACTGCTGACCGCCCGCCCCCAAAACTGCTGACCGCCCGCCCCAAAACTGCAAAGACCGCCCGCCCCAAAAACTGCAAAGACCGCCCGCCCCAAAAACTGCAAAGACCGCCCGCCCCAAAAACCGCAAAGACCGCCCGCCCCAAAAACCGCAAAGACCGCCCGCCCCAAAAACTGCAAAGACCGCCCGCTCCAAAACTGCAGAGGAGATCTGTGAGGGATTAACCATCTGCAGAACCTTCACCAGGATCAACATTTCAGAAGAGGACACCCTGCTAAAGAACGTGGGCAAAAGTGACTCCAACCTTTATGCTCTTGAAGAGTGACTACACCGGTCAAAGAATATTTAAACATCCTGAAGAAACCTAAACCCCCCTTCCTATCTGAAACCAAAACGGGAAAATAAATTGTATGATGACCCAAGAAAAATTGACCAGTATTTTGAATAATACAATCCAGACGTTTGAAAAAAAAATATGGGAACCATGGGCTACTTTTATTAGGATATCACTCAACCGAGAAGTTCCACCAGCTTCCTAACCTACATTACTATTAGGTGAGGGACGATAACCCTCATACACACGATCAGACTTTGTACAAACTTTCCTGTGGATTTTTGTACAAAGGGCGCCGGCCGTGAACTTGTATTGCATACACACGGCAGCACTTTTTCAGCCAACTTTCACCAAATCACGTGGGTTTCTCTGCTCTTTATCGCCACCTTTGGTCAACTTCTGTATTGTTGTCTGATCTTTTGCATTGGTTCTGAGCATGCGTGTTTGTACTTTGTACAAAAGTCCGATGGTCTTCTGTACACAACGATCGGACTTTGCTCCATCGGACTTTTGTTGCCAGAAAGTTTGTCCGTTTGCACACAGCCAACAAAAGTCAGATGAAAACCGACAAAGTTTGTCCGATGGAGCGTACACACGGGTCAGATGATGCTCCAAAACAGCCAATTTGCATGTTTGTTGTCAAAAAGTCCGACCGTGAGTACAGGGCCTTTACTCCCTTTCTTTAGATTGTTCAGCAGTGCCGGGACAAGGTCATCTACAGCCCAGGGCGACCATACCAAATCGCACCCCCCCCCCCCCCCCCCCCATATGTATGAGCCTTATGTGTTAACAAAAAAACCATCCCTTCCAAAAAATATTTATACTAATAAGCAAGCATGGGCGGCACAGTGGTGTAGTGGTTAGCACTCTCGCCTAGCAGTAAGAAGGGTCGCTGGTTCAAATCCCAACCACGACACTACCTGCCTGGAGTTTGCATGTTCTCCCTGTGCCTGCGTGGGTTTCCTCCGGGTACTCCGGTTTCCTCCCACGCTCCAAAGAAATGCAGGTAGGTTAATTGGCTTCTGTCCAAAATTGACCCTAGTATATGAATGGGGACCTTGGATTGTGGGCTCTTTGAGGGTAGGGACTGATGTGAGTGTGCAATGTACTGGGATAGGGACAATTGTAGACACTCAGGTTGAACTGGATGGACTGGTGTCTTTATTCAACCTTACTAACCATGTAACTATGCTCCATCCTAAGGAAGAACTCCCCTCCTCTCAGTACAAATCCACGCCCCTCCAGAAATTGCCCCTCCTAGCAGAAATCTTTGCCCCATATTACCCCAGCTCAAATTCTCTCTATCCATATGGCTCTAGCCCAAATCCCCCCCCCACACACACACACATACACACACACACAAAATTCCCCCCTCCTATCACATATCTCCTAACCCTCAAATTACCCATCTAAGCACAGATCCTCTCCCTCACTCCAAATCCCCCATTTCCAGCACAAAGTCCCCTCCCCCAATCTGGCAGAAATTCCCTCCAGCACAGATACCCCCAACCACCCCTACTAACACAAATCCTCTTCCCCTATCCCCCCTCCCAACACAAATCCCCTCCCCCCCCCCCCAAATCAGCATTCCTAGCACACCCTCCCCATATTTGCCCTCCTAGGACATTTCTTACCCACTTCTTCCCCCCCCAAATTCCACTTCTCAACACAAATCCCCTCCCCCATCTCCTTGTGGTGCCCCCCCCCCCCACTTCAAATGATAGCACAGTGCCCGGGGCAACTTCCCCTCCTGCCCACCCCTTGTCCCCGCCCCGTTGTTCAGGAACCTGGAGGTGGCCTCACGCAACACTTCACATGATACCACAGTGCCCGGGGCAACCGCCCCTCCTGCCACCCCTTGTCCCGGCCCTGTTTAGGAACCTGGAGGTGGCCTCACGTAACACTTCACATGATACCACAGTTCCCAGGGCAACCGCCCTCCTGCCACCCCTTGTCCCGGCCACTGTTTAGGAACCTGGAGGTGGCCTCACGTAACACTTCACATGATACCACAGTTCCCAGGGCAACCGCCCCTCCTGCCCACCCCTTGTCCCGGCCCTGTTGTTCAGGAACCTGGATGTGGCCGCAAGTAACGCTATATTTTTTTTTTTTTATATCATTTCTTGGAATATGTAGTAATGGATAAATAGGCCTGGAATCCTACATACATATCAGGGCTGATATAGACGAGGAAGTTAGGAGGCCGCGGGATGGAGACACGAGGGAGATCGGACATCCTCCCCCCCCCGGCACAGGTCTGATCCCGTTAGGGGGTGCCGCGGGAATTAGGGAATCTTTACCTCTTCAAGAATCTATGAAGGGAGGTATTATATACCGCCAAAAATACTTTTATGGTTGCTCTGAAAACGTAATAGAAGGGCCCTTTCCTTTTATATTTTGGATACATGTTTATATTTTCCTCTGGGTTCACTTATTTATTCCTTAATGAAATGTTACATATTACAATGTATTGTATAACTTTTGAAAATAAAATATTTTGAAAGAGAATATTCAACATCCTCTACAAAGGCTTCAAAAGGAGGAGGAGGAGGAGAGAGGAGAGAGGAACCAATCACCATATGGAAAGCCTCAAAACAATTTACTGAATAATCCAACGCACAAAACGACTCCATCAGAAGTACAGCCCCACCCTCGTCTTACGCGTTTCACTTAGCCAGGAGCTTACTCAAACCCCTATGAGTAAGCGCCTGATTAAAGAGAAAGTAAACCCTGATGAGTTTACTTCCTCTTTCATTCCCTGCAAAGGCAAAACATAATGGACTACTATACATTGCATCGCATCTCATCGCATCGTAGTCCATTATGTGTCACTTACCTGACACAGGAGCCAGCGAAGTCACCACTGTCTCCTGCAGTCCGGCGCATCCATCTTCTCGGTAGGGTCTCGCAGCTCCGCCGCTGTCATTCGGCATAGCCGCAATGACGTCACTCCCGCGTGTGTCGGCTCCCCTTCGCATGCGCGGGAGTGACGTCATCGCGGCTTCGCCGAATGACAGCATAATGACACATAATGGACTACGATACGATGCGATGCGATGCATAATAGTCCATTATGCTTTACTTTTGCAGGGAATGAAAGAGGAAGTAAAGTCGTCAGCGTTGACGATGCTGCGCTCAGTGCGCCTGCGTGCCGCTGTCTACGGTGCATGCGCCGTAGACAGCGGTGCCTATCTTTCGGCAAATATCTCCTAAACCGTGTAGGTTTAGGAGATATTTCTTGGACCTACAGGTAATCCTTAATCTAGGCTTACCTGTAGGTCAAAGTGTGCTGTAAGGGTTTACACCCACTTTAACCCTTTCCCCGCCGAGCGTACGCAGATGTGCGTACTCTGCTTCCGGGGGGTATACCGGGATGATGCCCCTACCTGCAGGCCTCATCCCGGTACAGTTTTGTTCAGCGGGCGATTGGCTATCCAGCCATAACAACCGATGCGGCTAAAAGCCGCTCGGCTGTTATGCCGGAGGAGCGGGAGGGGACGTCCCCCCCTCCCGCCGCTGTTACCAGTGCTCCCGCTCGATCGGGAGCACCGATTCCTGCTGCGATGCCTCCGGCCGCTGGGGAGGAACTGGAACGAAGCCGTAATCGGCTTCATTCCAGTCTCCTCATAGTAACACGGAAGCGACGCCATGACGTCACTTCCTGTTTACTCGGCTGCCAATGGCGCCGGTTTAAAAAAAATATCCGGTATTCAGAATCGCCGTTTTCGGCGATCTGAATACACTGAAGTGTAAAGGAGGGGTGGGGGGTCTTTTAGACCCCCGATCCCTCCATAAAGAGGACCTGTCACCACCTATTACTGTCACAAGGGATGTTTACATTCCTTGTGACAGCAATAAAAGTGATAAAAAATTTTTTTTATTATTTTAACAATTTAGTCATTTTAAAATAAATAAAATAATTAAAAAATTTTTTTTAAAGCGCCCGCCGTCCCCGCAAGCTCGCAAAGCAAAGAAAACGCATACGGAAGTCGCGCCCGCGTATGTAAACGGTGTTCAAATCACACATGTGAGGTATTGCCGCGATCGTCAGAGCGAGAGCAATAATTCTAGCACTAGACCTCCTCTGTAACGCTAACCTGGTAACCGTAAAAAATGTTAAAAGCGTCGCCTATTGAGATTTTTAGGTACCGTACTTTGTCGTCAATCCACAAGTGCGTGCGATTATAAAGTGTGACGTGTTTGGTATCTATTTACTCGGCGTAACATTATCTTTCACATTATGCAAAAAAAATTGGATAATTTTACTGTTTTTATTTATTTTTTTTTTATTCATGAAAGTGTCCCTTTTCCCAAAAAGTTGCATTTAAAACACCGCTGCGCAAATACCGTGTGACATAAAATATTGCAACAATCGCCGTTTTATTCCCTAGAGTCTCTGTTAAAAAAATATATAATGTTTGGGGGTTCCAAGTAATTTTCTAGTAGAAAATATGGATTTTAACTTGTAAACACCAAATTCCAAAAATAGGCTTAGTCATGAAAGGGTTAAGTGGAAGGATTAGGACTCTTGTACACGATGCTCCTGTTTGAGCATCTACTTTTTCAGAAGTTTTTTTTTATTCTTTTATGCATCTCTGCGCATTTGCGCTTTGCGCAATTTTCGTGCACGGAAATGTATTCTCGCGCTTTTGTGCTGCACAATATGTAAATGGACATTTACACACACTTGCGCGCATAAGACGGTAAAATTACCGACCAAACACAGATTTTTTCTATTTATTTTTTTTTACTGAAGAACGCACGCGGCGCTTGTTTTGCGCGCCTGTGCGCGTAGGCACATTACTATTAATGGGCTGTATTTTAGCTCATGTTAAAAAAAAAAAAAAAAGGTGCAGTGTGCAAGAGAAACTTTGCAGGGGGGGGGGGGGGGGGGGTCTCAAAACTGGCGGCCCTCCAGTTGTTGCAAAACTACAAGTCCCATGAGGCATTGCAAGGCTGACAGTTACAAGCATGACTCCCCACAGGCACAGGCATGATGGGACTTGTAGTTTTGCAACAGCTGGAGGTTGCCACCGGTTTGAGACCCCCCTGCCTGCCTTAGGGGGTCTGTACTTTGCACGGAGTGGTCTTGGGTGATTCGGTAAATTGTTTTGAAGCTTTCCAAATGGTGAGCGGTTTCTCGCTCCTTCTTTGGAGCCTTTGTAGAGACCGTGTTAAAGTGGCTGTAAACCCTTACAAACCACTTTGACCTACAGGTAAGCCTAGATTAAAGAGGAAGTAAACCCTGATGGGTTTACTTCCTCTTTCATTCCCTGCAAAGGTAAAGCATAATGGACTACTGTGCATCGCATCGCATCGCATCGCATAGTAGCCCATTATGTGTCACTTACCTGACACAGGAGCCAGCGAAGTCACCGCTGTCCCCTGTAGTCCGCCGCATCCATCTTTTCGGTGGGGTCTCGCAGCTCCGCCGCTGTCATTCGGTAGAGCCGCGATGACGTCACTCCACGGCAGCTCCGTTGTTGGAAATGCCGCGCTCAGTGCGCCTGCGCGCCGCTGTCTACGGCGCATGCGCCGTAGACAGCGGTGCCTGTCTTCAGGCAAATATCTCCTAAACCGTATAGGTTTAGGAGATATTTCTTGGACCTACAGGTAAACCTTAATCTAGGCCTTAATCTAGGATTACCTGTAGGTCAAAGTGGTTTGTAAGGGTTTACAACCACTTTAAGGCTTACCTGTAGGTCCAAGAAATATCTCCTAAACTTACACGGTTTAGGAAGATATTTGCCGAAAGACAGGCACCGCTGTCTACGGTGCATGCGCCGTAGACAGCGGTGCACGGGCGCACTGAGCGCGCCGCTGTCAACGGTGATATGCCGCTCGAGTGGCGGCTCCTGTGCGCATGCGCGGGAGTGACGTCATTGCGGCTCCGTCGAATGACAGCACCGAAGCAATGAGACCCACCGAGAAGGTGGAGGCTCCGTACACAAGGGGACAGCGGTGACTTCGCTGGCTCCTGTGTCAGGTAAGTGACACATAATGGACTACTATGCGATGCGATGCGATGCATAGTAGTCCATTATGCTTCATCTTTGCAGGGAATCAAAGAGGAAGTAAACTCATCATGGTTTACTTGCTCTTTAAAAGAGCAAATATTTATCAATAATACACAATTCAATAGAAAAAAAAAAAAAAAAACGTGAGCAATAACTAAAATGTCCACCAAACATCGTTATACATCAAAATGTTAATAAATAGTTACAAAAAAGTATGTCTTTTTTTTTTTTTTTAAATGAAGAAAATGTGCAACAACCACCATCAATATCCAAAAAGGTGCTTCCCGCCCCGATCCACCCCACCACTGCGCTTAGAATGGGGGGGCTTAAAGTAGAGTTGTGACCCCCCCCTCCCTTATGTCAGAGTTGGGTAGGTTGCACCTGCGGTTACATCGTTGTGTATATTATTTGGTCTTTGTGAAGGTGGAGGAGCGGGGAGGTCACATCAGTTGATCTTCAGCTCAGGAGCAAATAATAAAATAAGGTTGTGCGGTTTAGGCGTTATGCAACTAAAGCCCAAAACCGCACAACCTTGTTTTATTCGTTTTTTTTTTTTACCATGCGGATTCACTATTTTGCCAACTATAGGAACCGGCTCCCATGATCGGTGGGGCGGTGCAGAGATTTAGTGTGCGCGGGGGAAGATTTGCTCCCAGTAACATTCAACGCCTGACACACTACGAGGCCCCCAACTGTCTTCTTCAGGGCTGCAGTAGCTGGTTGGTGGAACCACATTACACAGCAGGGAACAAAGGCAGCCGGACACATCCAGACGTGTTTGGGATGGTGAAGATTGTTGGGCCGTTGAGGCTCTTCAAGAGAACCAAGATGGGGAGTTGCCTTGTTGTTTTTAGTCTGGTAATCAACTCGCTTTAAAACCAATGTGTAGCAGATGAGGAGAGGAGGCCATCAACCAGGGGTTGGTCTTCAGCTCATGAGCAAATAATAAATGGTTTATGGAACTAAAGCCTAAACCGGACAACCTTGCTGAAGATCAGCTGAAGACCAACCCCTGGTTGATGACCTCCTCTGTGCTCTTTTATCATTGGCTCATGGGCTGAAGACCAACCCCTGGTTGATGGCCTCCTCTGTGCTCTTTTATCATTGGCTCATGGGCTGAAGACCAACCCCTGGTTGATGACCTCCTCTGTGCTCTTTTATCATTGGCTCATGGGCTGAAGACCAACCCCTGGTTGATGGCCTCCTCTGTGCTCTTTTATCATTGGCTCATGGGCTGAAGACCAACCCATGGTTGATGACCTCCTCTGTGCTCTTTTATCATTGGCTCATGGGCTGAAGACCAACCCCTGGTTGATGACCTCCTCTGTGCTCTTTTATCATTGGCTCATGGGCTGAAGACCAACCCCTGGTTGATGACCTCCTCTGTGCTCTTTTATCATTCGCTCATGGGCTGAAGACCAACCCATGGTTGATGACCTCCTCTGTGCTCTTTTATCATTCGCTCATGGGCTGAAGACCAACCCCTGGTTGATGACCTCCTCTGTGCTCTTTTATCATTGGCTCATGGGCTGAAGACCAACCCCTGGTTGATGACCTCCTCTGTGCTCTTTTATCATTCACTCATGGGCTGAAGACCAACCCCTGGTTGATGGCCTCCTCTATGCTCTTTTATCATTCACTCATGGGCTGAAGACCAACCCCTGGTTGATGACCTCCTCTGTGCTCTTTTATCATTGGCTCATGGGCTAAAGACCAACCCCTGGTTGATGGCCTCCTCTATGCTCTTTTATCATTCACTCATGGGCTGAAGACCAACCCCTGGTTGATGGCCTCCTCTATGCTCTTTTATCATTCACTCATGGGCTGAAGACCAACCCCTGGTTGATGACCTCCTTCTTTTATCATTGGCTCATGGGCTGAAGACCAACCCCTGGTTGATGGCCTCCTCTATGCTCTTTTATCATTGGCTCATGGGCTGAAGACCAACCCCTGGTTGATGGCCTCCTCTATGCTCTTTTATCATTCGCTCATGGGCTGAAGACCAACCCCTGGTTGATGGCCTCCTCTATGCTCTTTTATCATTCGCTCATGGGCTGAAGACCAACCCCTGGTTGATGACCTCCTCTATGCTCTTTTATCATTCGCTCATGGACTGAAGACCAACCCCTGGTTGATGACCTCCTCTATGCTCTTTTATCATTCGCTCATGGACTGAAGACCAACCCCTGGTTGATGGCCTCCTCTGTGCTCTTTTATCATTGGCTCATGGGCTGAAGACCAACCCTGGTTGATGACCTCCTCTATGCTCTTTTATCATTCGCTCATGGGCTGAAGACCAACCCTGGTTGATGACCTCCTCTGTGCTCTTTTATCATTCGCTCATGGGCTGAAGACCAACCCCTGGTTGATGACCTCCTCTGTGCTCTGGAAGTCATTGCCAATTTTGTTTTAAGGAGCCACGTCGCACGACCGCGCAATTGTCAGTTAAAGCGATGCAGTGGCAAATCGCAAAAAGGGGGCGTGGTCCTTTGGCTGCAAATTGGTCCGGGGCTTAAGTTGTTAAAAAAAAAAAAAAGGAAACACCTTTTTTTTTTGTTGTGGTTGGTTTTGATGGGAGTGGGGGGATGGGTCAGAGGCTTCTTTTGCTACCTGTCCCCTCTTTTGAGATTTCCCATCACTTCCTGTCCTGGTGACCACACAGGAATGTCCTCAGGCGAGGAAGCAGAGAAGAATTATAAGCTCGGCCCGCGTTTACACAAATTACAAAGAGAAGTCACATGACGCGGTCGCACAGCCGTCACCCTCTAATCACTCGTCAGGCGCACATTCCAAAGCTTTTTTCCCACGTATTCCGGATTAACATCCGTTCCCGGTGCCGGCAATCCAGCTGTCCCTCTCCGTCACCGCAGGCATTGCGCTCTCAGTTGTAAAGTCTCCAGGTTTGCAGTCTATGTATTAAAGTGAAAGACCTTCTTCGCCGCACCACCAACCACCCCCCCCCCCCCCACCTCCTTTTTATTACCTGAGCCCAATAAGATCCAGTGATGTGCACAAGCCCAGCCGCTCTCTCTCCTCATTGGGCACATTCATAGCAGCAGGTGCCATTGGCTTCCGCTGCTGTCAACCTAATTCAGTGACACGAGAGATGGGGGGGGGGGGGGAGCAGGTGTCCCAATACTTTTGGTAACTCTCCATGTGGAAACAGTGGTCTCTCTGCAGAGGTCCAACACCTCCCCCCACTCCCCCCCCCCCGGCTAGCATGCTGCAGAATGGGACCACCGCTCTCCGTGTGGAAACAGTGGTCTCTCTGCAGAGGACCAGAGTCAACCCCCCCCCCAGAAATCAGAGCTCTCCAATAAACAATTCTCGTTTTCTCGGCTGATTGGACAGATCTAGTTGTCATTCTTCAGGGGGTTTCGTCTGCAGGTGTCAATGCCCCCCCTCCCCCCCGTACCCCGGATCTCGGAATGATCACATTAGAAATCTATCAGTGTGGAGCTGATAAGTGATCAATCGTTGTGCTGACAGGAAACGTTCGATCCGCCTCCATAAATAAACGATTTATAAATATAACGTCCCGACACGCCTTCTTCTATACGCCCTGAATAATGAGGAGGATAGGAATAGGTGCAGAGATGACGCCTCCCCTTCTCCCCTCCTCCGCTCCTCCCCGCCTCCCCGCCTCCGCTCCTCCCCGCCTCCGCTCCTCCCCCCTCCTAATAAACTTTAATGTTTATAGAACGTCGGCACTGATCGTCCTGTACAGAGGAGGCCCAACCCCACCCCTCCCCCCACACTGCTCTGCTTCATACTATAGGTGGTCACTGCTCCGCCCCCTGCCTGACCCCTGCACTACAAGTGCCCCCCGAACCCCCCCGTGTGCTCGTGTCATCCTGTGATCCCGGGGGACCCCCTAATGGCGCCCACTGTGACCCAGTGCACCCCAATGTAATTTACTGACTCCCCGTGTCCCCCTATGTACCCCAATGTCATCTACTGACTCCCCGTGTCCTCCTATGTACCCCAATGTCATCTACTGACTCCCCGTGTCCTCCTATGTACCCCAATGTCATCTACTGACTCCCCGTGTCCTCCTATGTACCCCAATGTCATCTACTGACTCCCCGTGTCCTCCTATGTACCCCAATGTCATCTACTGACTCCCCGTGTCCTCCTATGTACCCCAATGTCATCTACTGACTCCCCGTGTCCTCCTATGTACCCCAATGTCATCTACTGACTCCCCGTGTCCTCCTATGTACCCCAATGTCATCTACTGACTGTGTGTCCTCCTATGTACCCCAATGTCATCTACTGACTCCCCATGTCCTCCTATGTACCCCAATGTCATCTACTGACTCCCCGTGTCCTCCTATGTACCCCAATGTCATCTACTGACTCCCCGTGTCCTCCTACGTACCCCAATGTCATCTACTGTGTGTCCTCCTATGTACCCCAATGTCATCTACTGACTCCCCGTGTCCTCCTATGTACCCCAATGTCATCTACTGACTCCCCGTGTCCTCCTATGTACCCCAATTTCATCTACTAACTGTGTCCTCCTATGTACCCCAATTTCATCTACTGACTGTGTCCTCCTATGTACGCCAATGTCATATTGTGTGCTAAGGTGCACTTATGTCATGTAATTACTCCAAGTGTCCTCCTGTGTACCCCAATGTCATTTAGTGTGTGTCCAGGTCATCCTATGGTCCCGAGTGACTGCCTGTGCACCCCATTGTCATTAATGGTCCTCCAGTGTGTGTGTTATCCTGTGACTACAAGTGACCTCCTGTACACCCTCCAGTGTCACCTACTGTGCTCCAATGCAGGGCTTCCCAACCCTGTCCTCAAGTACCCCCAACAGGCCATGTCTTGGGAATTTCTCTTAGATAAAATAGCTGCCCAAAATACCAAACCACTGACTCTGATTGAAAGAACCTGTGCAAGATAAAGGAAAACCTGCAAACATGGCCTGTTGGGGGTACCTGAGGACCACTGCTCCAAAGGACCCACGTCATTCTGTGGCCCCAATGTGACCTCCTATATATCTATCTCTCTATATCTCTACCTATCTATATTATATATGGATATAATGTATAGAGATATATATCTCTCTATCTATATACACACACACACTGTATAGAGATAGATCTATAGAAAAAAAAAAAAAAAAAAATTATATATATATATATATATATAGCGTTAAAAAAACCACTGTGCAAATACAGTTTGTGGTATATGGACGGGATCCCACATGCCTGGATCAGCTCCCAGCTCAGCCTCTCAGCAATTGCAACGATTGCTATTTTATTCTCTAGGGTCTCTCCGTACAGAAAAAAAATAAATAAATAAATAAAAAATAAAATTTTATATAATAATTTGTCCTGTTTAAAATGACACCACAAAGCTTTACAAATGAATGAAATACTTTTTTCAAATTTCCTTTTTTTTTTTTTTTTTTTTTTACATTTAATAACCACTTGAAGAGCCGGCATTTTTCTGACACTTTTTATTTGCAAGTAAAAATATCAATTATTTTTTTTTTTTTTTTTTTTTTGCTACATTACTTAGAACCCCCAAACACACATTTTATATATATATATATATATATATATATATATATATATATATATATATATATATATATATATATATATATATATATATATATATATATATATATATATATATTTTTTTTTTTTTTTTTTTTTTTTTTCCACATACAAATACACACATACTGTATATGTACAGTTGTGCTCAAAAGTTTGCATACCCTGCCAGAAATTGTGAAACTTTGGCATTAATATTAAATAAGACCGATCACGCCAAAAACTGTCTTTTATGTGAGGATAGCGATCAAATGAAGCCATTTATTAATCACATCGTTTTCTGGATCCTTTTTAAATCATAATAACAGAAATCACCCAAATTTCCCTGATCAAAAGTTTGCATACCCCGGAGTGTTTGGCCTCGGTACAGACACAGAAGGCGGCACACACGGGGTTAAAATGGCAATTACAATTTGTGGCTTTTTAAATCACAATTAGTGTCGGTGTATAAATAGTCACAGAGTTTGTTATCTCTCACATGGATGCACTAAGCAGGCTGGACACTGAGCCACGAGGGAGGTAGAAAAGAACAGACAAAGGACCTGCGTAACAAGGCAATGAAACTTTACAAAGATGTAAATGGATATAAAAAGATAACCAAAGCCTTGAACCACAACCTGCCTGGAGTTTGCATGTTCTCCCTGTGCCTGCGTGGGGTTTCCTCCAGGGACTCTGGTTTCCTCCCACACTCCAAAGACATGCAGGTAAGTTAATTGGCTTCTGTGCAAAATTGGCCCTAGTATATGAAGGGGGACCTTGGATTGTGGGCTCCTTGAGGGTGGGTAGGGACCGATGAGTGTGCAATGTACAGGGATAGGAACAATTGTAGACACTCACTCAGGATGAACTGGATGGACTGGTGTCTTTATTCAACCTTACTAACTATGTAATAGACCAGTCAGTGCTGTTTAATCATTTAATAAGAAGTGGAATACGCCACAAATATATCCCCTATTTTATGCAAACCAATCAATATATGTTTATTGCGATTTTGTTTACCAAAAATATGTAGAAGAATACGTCTCGGCCTAAACTGGAGGTAAAATTTATATATATATATATATATTTTTTTTTTTTTTTGGGATATTATAAAAAATAAAAATAATAAATAAAATAATATAAAATAGTTTTTTTTTTCAAAAATGTCCCTTTTTTTTGTTTACAGCGCAAAAAAAAAAAAAAAAACGCAGAGATGATCAAAGACCGCCAAAAGAAAACTATTTGTGGGGGGAGGGGGGGGGGGGGAGGAAGTGGATTTTGTTTGGGAGCCAAGTCGCACGACCGCACAATCGTCAGTTAAAGCGACGCAGCGCTGAATTCGCAAAAAGTGCTCTGGTCTTTGGCCAGCCAAATGGTCCGGGGGCTGAAGTGGTTAAAAGGAGCCAAAAAAAAAAAAACACAAAAAAAAAAAAAAAAAACACCACGTGATAATAAATGGCTTCATATGATCACTATCCGTGAACATGAACATGGCGTGATCGGTCATATTTTCAATATTAACGACAAAATTTCCCAATTCTGCGGGGTGTGC
Source organism: Lithobates pipiens (assembly GCA_037367395.1). NCBI lineage: Eukaryota > Metazoa > Chordata > Amphibia > Anura > Ranidae > Lithobates > Lithobates pipiens. The sequence goes on along the minus strand of JAZDVW010001337.1, from coordinate 53,951 downwards.
AAACTTTTGAGCACAACAGTATATTTAATGGTGACAATGTGTTCACATCGCTGGGTGGTGAGAGAGATGTTAGAATTGCGCGGTGCCGCTGAGGCGTAATGTATGTGTATAATATATATATATATATATACACACACACACACACACACACTATATTATATATTATAAAATAATATTATAATATAATATTGTGTATATATATATATATATATATATATATATATATATACACATACACACACACACTATATATATATATTTTTTTTTTTTTATACACTTTCATTTTGCGTCTTCCGTAGATTTGCCTGAATTAGTTTTTTTGGAAAAATTCCTAAATAAAAAAAAAAACTCGCCGGGCGAGGAGGACATCTGCTCGGCCGGGACTCGGAGTCATTCCTGCAAGCCGGCGGTGCTCCCGACCTCGCTAATCTGTATCCTGCTATAAAATATGTAAATCTCCCACAAGCCTCGGAGTGCTGCCAGTGCGCGGGGGGGGGGTCTGCCCCTGGAATGACGTCTATGGCACCGGGTACAGCTGGTGCTGGCTGGTGGGCATGTAAAAGGCGGAATCAGCGGGCAGCGATCCATCGCATCACAAAGAAAGGAGCCGGAACAAAAAAACAGTTCAAATAATAATAACAATTTAAAGGGATACAATCCGCTTCCCTGTAATACCCATTGATAGGGGGAGGGGGGATGGGGGTGGGGGTGGGGGTGGGCAGCACACAGCCGGAGGAGCCAGACTGGAGCCCACAGCTTGGAAAATGAAAGCTTGGATCTGATTGGTTGTTGTTATGAGTCACATTTTTCTGAACCACATTAAAGGGGAACTCTACTGTCATTTTGTACTTTAATATTAACATTCCCCACCACATCATTTTTAAAGGAAAAGCTGTGGGGAGCGATTCAAACCATGCAAAGGAGCGGTAGATCTGTTCAGCAAATCTTCTTTTCTATGCCCCCCCCCCCCCACACCCCCCAGCCTTAAACAAGCAATTAGGCCTTGCAGTGCTGGCCCAGCTCCACAAGGGATCATTTTCATTATTTTTTTTCTGACTGGAGTTGGACCTTTAAAATTTGCACAAGAAAACCGTACCGGAGGGGTGGGGGGGGGGGGGGGGGGGGAGGGGCGTATATTGCGGGACCCGGGACATACACATAAAAGCAGAAAGTTACCTCTTTGGATAAGCGTGTGAAGACGTCTCCTCCCCTGAGAAAATCCAGAATCAGATATAATTTCCCTTCCGTCTGAAAGGCTGAGAGGGAAAAATATTTAAATATTTTTATAATTTATATAATCTATAAATATATATATTTTCTGAAAGCAGACACCCTAGAGAATAAAATAGCGGTAGTTTCAATTTTTTTATGTCGCACGATATTACCAAAAAGGTCCAGGAAAAAAAAAAAAAAAAAGAAACATTAAAAGTTAAATTTTAGCAACATATTAACTGATTATTTTTTTTTTTTGTGGTAAATTCTAAAAGAAGAAGTTGCACCGAGTAAATAGATACCCCACATGTCACACCTTAACCCCTTCAATACCGGGGCACTCAGACACCTTCCTGCCCAGGCCAAATCGTCACCTTTTCACGCTCTCACGCTTTGAATGACAATTCCGCGGACGTGTGACGCTGTACCCAAACAACATTTTTATTTTGGTGGTGTTTGATCACCTCGGGGGGGGGGGGGGGGGGGGGTTGTTTTTTTGCACTAAGAATAAAAAAAGAACTAAAAATTTGAAAAAAAAAAAGTTTTTCTTTCTGTTAGAAAACTTTGTAAATAAGCAAGTTTTCTCCTTCACTGATTGGCATTGATGAAATGATTGAGGTGGCACTGATGAGGTGGCACTGATGAGGTGGCACTGATGAGGTGGCACTTATACACACCTCCCAACTTTTTGAGATGGAAATGAGGGACACCTATCAGAAAAAGTATACAGGCATAGGACACACCCCCTGCCACGCCCCCTTAAAGGGAATTGTACAAAAAAACAAAAAACAAGATTGGTTAAACCCACAAGAGCTTTTTTTTACCACTTCTATTCCTTTATATCGGCTTTTTGGAATTTACAAATGTAGCAATTTAGAAATCAGATGAATGTTTCCCAGGGATAAACCTCTTTTTGATAGATAAAAAGTGCATTTTATACACATCTATAGGGATCAGACCAAAATGAGGGACCAATGAGGGGGGAATGAGGGACAGAGGGACATTGCTCCAAATCAGGGACAGTCCCTCCAAATCCGGGACAGTTGGGAGCTATGCTTATATGCAGCACTCATAGGTGGCACTGGAGGGCACTGATGGATGGCACCGATAGTCAACACTGATCAGAGGTGCTGGCAGGCATCTCTGGTGGGCACCGAGTGCCATCCTTATGGTCAATGATTGCCATCCCTGGTTGGCTCTAGTACGCGTCCCTGGCAGGCGTGGGTCGGCGTCCCTGGCAGGCGTGGGTCGGCGTCCCTGGCAGGCGTGGGTCGGCGTCCCTGGCAGGCGTGGGTCGGCGTCCCTGGCAGGCGTGGGTCGGCGTCCCTGGCAGGCGTGGGTCAGCGTCCCTGGCAGGCGTGGGTCAGCGTCCCTGGCAGGCGTGGGTCAGCGTCCCTGGCAGGCGTGGGTCAGCGTCCCTGGCAGGCGTGGGTCAGCGTCCCTGGCAGGCGTGGGTCAGCATCCCTGGCAGTCGTGGGTCAGCGTCCCTGGCAGTCGTGGGTCGGCGTCCCTGGCAGTCGTGGGTCGGCGTCCCTGGTGGCCATCACTGGTGGTCCTGGGTGGGCATCCTTGGGGGGGGGGGGGGCTGCACTGATGATCACTCATCCCCCACCCCCTGTCAGCTCTCCTCTACTGGTGTCTGTCAGCACGAGTAGAGAAAAAGTTGATACACATTTTTATCTGTCTACACTGTGATTGGACACAGCTGACCACATGGTACAGAGCCTCCCTCAGAGGCTCTTTACCTGGATCGGAGTTGCGGTGTGTCAGGCTGATGCGGCTTATCCTGCCGGACCCCCCCCCCCCCCTCCCCAATATGACAACCAGTCAGGATAACTCAACACTTCCCACCTCTAGGCCGGGCGGGAAGTGGTAAACATGTCAGTCCCCCTATATTTTCTATAGGTGACACATCAAAAGCTCCCTATAGAGCATCAGTTTAGCGTTACGAAGGAGGTCTTCGGCTAGAATTATTGTTCTCACTCCGACATGCACAGCGGCACCCGCTAATGCCATTTCCAGGCCTACAGGTGGGCAAGCGGAGCCCAGGATACATAGTGAGGGGGGGGGGAGGGGCACGGAGTGTAGGGAGCATTCAGGTGTCGGGATGAAACTTCCTGTTGCTGTGGCGACTTGGCGCCCAGGATTTATTTTTATTTTTTCCCCGAGCACGGGCTTAGAGTGTCAGTCTGCATCACCCTAAGAGGAGGCGTGCTACATGTATGTCAAACAATAAAAAAAAAAAAAAAAAATGCTTTGCTATGAAGATGTCTTGTAATGGGGACACTCACCATAGTGCAACTTAACAATAAATGGATGGTTGACCTCCACCAGAATATCGCGCTCCATCTTGGTCCGAACGCGGTCTCTGACTGGTCAGGGAGAGATTTCACACAAAAAAAAAAAAAAAAAAAAAAGAAAAGAAAAGAAAAATGTAAAAAAATTATTAAATAAGATAAAATAATAATAATAATAATAATAATAATCATAATAAAGATTACATAACACTTTTATGTTACTAAAATTCCTGAAAGCAAAAATAAAAAACAAAAAAAAAAACAAAAAAAAAAAAAAAAAAAAACACCCCCTTTCATTTCTGTTACATATTACATCGCAAGATCTGCCCAGCAGAGGGCAGCCTGCAAGCCTGATTTCAGCTGCGTGTCCAGCCTGTCCCTGTAACTTTAACCACTTCAGCCCCCCGAGCATTTGACTGGCCAATGACCAAATGACCAGAGCGTTTTCTGCTATTCGGCGCTGCGTCGATTTAACTGACAATTGCGCGGTCGTGCGACGTGGCTCCCAAACAAAATTGACGTCCTTTTTGTTCCCACAAATAGAGATTTCTTTTGCTGGTATTGGATCATCTTTGCGGTTTTTATTTTTTGCGCTATAAACAAAATAAAGAGCGACAATTTTGGGGGGAAAAAAAACGCATTATTTTTTTACTTTTTGCTATAATAAATATCCTCAAAAATATATAAAATCTTTTTTTCCCCTCAGTTTAGGCCGATATGTAATCTACATATTTTTGGTAAAAAAAAAAAAAAAAAAAAGCAATAAAACGTATATATTGATTGGTTTGCGCAAAAGTTATAGCGTTTACAAAATAGGGGACAGTTTTATGGAATTTTTATTAATAATTATTTATTTTTATTTTTTTTACTAGTAATGGCGCGATCAGTGATTTGTATTGTGACTGCGACATTATGGCGGACACATCGGACATTTTTTGACCAGCATTTATACAGCGATCAGCGCTATACAAATGCAGTGATTCCTGTGTAAATGACACTGGCAGAGAAGAGGTTAACCAGGAGGTGGCAGTGTAGGGGTTAAGTGTGTCCTAGGGGGCGTGTTTCTAACTGTGGGGGGGGGGGGCGCTGTGGCTGTGTTTTACAGATCACTGATCTCTGCTACAATCACAGGGAGCAGAGATCAGCGTCACTTGTTGCTAGGCAGAATGGGGAGATGCTGTTTACATCGGCTTTTCCCTGTTCTTCCTCCCCGTGAGACGATCGCGGGTATCCCAGTGGTGATCGAGTCACGGAGGTCCCGACCGGCGCACACGTGATGGCACAGCGGCAAATTCAAAGGGACGTACCTGTACACCCCATTTGCCTGTCCGTGCCATTCTGCTGACGTACATTGTCGTGCGCCGGTCAGAAAGCGTTAAGCTGCCCTCATTTACAGACAGAAGTTCATTCCTTTGACATAATAACGAAATGTTACTTTGTTTATAGTTATCTCCGATGTTGTAATAAGGCTGCCTGGATTTTTTATTTATTTTTTGTCAGCTGTCAGAAGTGAGCAGAGAACTCTGAACTTGTTACATAGAATCGGGGAAATGCTGTTTTGAGATCGGGAGGGGGGAGTAGAATCGCAATTTTGATTCTTTAACGATAAATCGCGGCAGCTCCACTTGACGTGGGCACTGCGGCTTCCACAGAGATTTGCAAATGTTTACGACTATCCCTCTGCCTTTAACGTGAATCGTTACACGGGGGGGGGGCGCTTTTCTTTCTTTTGCCGGCTGGTAAGTTTGCGGAGGGAATGTTTGCTCTGTAAGCCAATTGGTGGGAGGGGCTTAGGTGGGCGTTGCCCCTTCTGGATAACAAATTTGGTGACAAAAAGCGGGAAGAGCTCACCTTTCAGAGAAGCTTTCTTTAATACTTTCATTGCATAAAGTTGTTCGGCGTCGGGACCGATCATTTTCCGTACGAGGAAAACCTGCGAGGAAAAAAATAAATAAAAAAATAGTTGTCATGTGATAAAAATAACGGAATGGCTCAGAATGTAGATTTACCCCGTCGCTCTTCTGCGATGCGGCATCTTCTCTCCCTAATTCCTCCTCTCTCTGTTGTATTTGTATTATCTGATGTGGTCTCTGATGTCGTATACTTGTGATTATTCTGTTTGTTTGTTTATAATCTCCAGTCTAAAATTTTCGATGGGGCGTACACTAAAGAGATTGTGAAAGTAAAGCAAGCCCTATTGTTGGTGTGAGTGGCAGCAGGAATAACTACAACCACCCACAATAACCCCCAGCAAGTGTCAGGGCCGGCAATAACCCCCAGCAAGTGTCAGGGCCGGCAATAACCCCCAGCAAGTGTCAGGGCCGGGCAATAACCCCCAGCAAGTGTCAGGGCCGGCAATAACCCCCAGCAAGTGTCAGGGCCGGCAATAACCCCCAGCAAGTGTCAGGGCCGGCAATAACCCCCAGCAAGTGTCAGGGCCGGCAATAACCCCCAGCAAGTGTCAGGGCCGGCAATAACCCCCAGCAAGTGTCAGGGCCGGCAATAACCCCCAGCAAGTGTCAGGGCCGGCAATAACCCCCAGCAAGTGTCAGGGCCGGCAATAACCCCCAGCAAGTGTCAGGGCCGGCAATAACCCCCAGCAAGTGTCAGGGCCGGCAATAACCCCCAGCAAGTGTCAGGACCGGCAATAACCCCCAGCAAGTGTCAGGACCGGCAATAACCCCCCAGCAAGTGTCAGGACCGGCAATAACCCCCAGCAAGTGTCAGGACCGGCAATAACCCCCAGCAAGTGTCAGGACCGGCAATAACCCCCAGCAAGTGTCAGGACCGGCAATAACCCCCAGCAAGTGTCAGGACCGGCAATAACCCCCAGCAAGGGTCAGGACCGGCAATAACCCCCAGCAAGTGTCAGGACCGGCAATAACCCCCAGCAAGTGTCAGGACCGGCAATAACCCCCAGCAAGTGTCAGGACCGGCAATAACCCCCAGCAAGTGTCAGGACCGGCAATAACCCCAGGCAAGTGTCAGGACCGGCAATAACCCCCAGCAAGTGTCAGGGCCGGCAATAACCATCAGCAAGTGTCAGGGCCGGCAATAACCCCCAGCAAGTGTCAGGACCAGCAATAACCCACAGCAAGTGTCAGGACCAGCAATAACCCACAGCAAGTGTCAGGACCAGCAATACCACCTACAGCAAGGTGCCAGCCAGCAGCCACACACCTACAGCAAGGTGCCAGCCAGCAGCCACCCACCTACAGCAAGGTGCCAGCCAGCAGCCACCCACCTACAGCAAGGTGCCAGCCAGCAGCCACCCACCTACAGCAAGGTGCCAGCCAGCAGCCACCCACCTACAGCAAGGTGCCAGCCAGCAGCCACCCACCTACAGCAAGGTGCCAGCCAGCAGCACCCACCTACAGCAAGGTGCCAGCCAGCAGCCACCCACCTACAGCAAGTGCCAGCACAGCAGCCACCACACCTACAGCAAGGTGCCAGCCAGCAAGCTCCTACAGCAAGGTGCCAGCCAGCAGCCACCCACCTACAGCAAGGTGCCAGCCAGCAGCCACCCACCTACAGCAAGGTGCCAGCCAGCAGCCACCCACCTACAGCAAGGTGCCAGCCAGCAGCCACCCACCTACAGCAAGGTGCCAGCCAGTAGCCACCCACCTACAGCAAGGTGCCAGCCAGCAGCCACCCACCTACAGCAAGGTGCCAGCCAGCAGCCACCCACCAACAGCAAGGTGCCAGCCAGCAGCCACCCACCAACAGCAAGGTGCCAGCCAGCAGCCACCCACCAACAGCAAGGTGCCAGCCAGCAGCCACCCACCAACAGCAAGGTGCCAGCCAGCAGCCACCCACCAACAGCAAGGTGCCAGCCAGCAGCCACCCACCAACAGCAAGGTGCCAGCCAGCAGCCACCCACCAACAGCAAGGTGCCAGCCAGCAGCCACCCACCAACAGCAAGGTGCCAGCCAGCAGCCACCCACCAACAGCAAGGTGCCAGCCAGCAGCCACCCACCAACAGCAAGCTGCCAGCCAGCAGCCACCCACCAACAGCAAGGTGCCAGCCAGCAGCCACCCACCAACAGCAAGGTGCCAGCCAGCAGTCACCCACCCACCTACAGCAAGGTGCCAGCCAGCAGCCACCCACCCACCTACAGCAAGGTGCCAGCCAGCAGCCACCCACCCACCGACAGCAAGGTGCCCGCCAGGCCAGCCAGCTATGGACTCTGTCAGCACTGTCTGATGGGGGAATTGTGCAAATTTCTTTTGTTGAGGAAAATAAATTTGCACGGTGTATGGCCGGCCTTACTTGCTCTGTAATCGTTCTTGTAGTCCATCCTCTTCTGGGTTCTCTCACAGGCACTCTTGCTAGGGGGGGTAACTCATGCAGGCTCACATTTCCCCCCCCCCACACACCCCCCCCCCCCCGCTTGCTCATTAGTGGATTTGATCGACAGCAGCGGGAGCCAATGTTTCCCGCTGCTGTCTCTGAGCCAACGAGGAAGAAGAGAGCGCGGGGAGAGGTGCTGCTCTCATGCACATTGCGCTCAGACCCAATCCTCCTCTTGTGCGTGCCCCGCTGACACTTCTGGCTCCACCCCCAAGGAAAGCTGCTTTCCATTCGGGTACCCATGCATGCTCGCTTCCGAGTCCTGCTGCTGCATCCATCGACACAGACAGTGTGATTCTTTGCCCTCCCCCCCCCCCCCCCCCCCCATGTCACCGAATTTGATTGACAGCAGCGGGAGACAAGGGCTGCTATCAATCTGTCCAATGAGGAGAGAGACGGAGCTTGAGCCGCTGGGCTTGTGCACATCCGTAGAATGGATTGGACTCAGGTAAGTAAAAAGGGGAGGGGGAGGGCCCAGCACAAAAGGTTTTTCACGTTAATGTGAATGCATTTGGGTAACCTGTAGAGGGAATGTGTAAGTTCTGTATATAATTGTATTCTATTTTGTATGTATTGCACACGGCACTAATACTGTTTTCAGTACATGTACATTGCATTCTTTCCTGATTAGAATTAGCCTGCCTATGTTACGCCCCTTGTTACCATAAAAGTACAATTGTAATATTATTGTGATACATAATCATTCATGAGTATAAAAACCTTCATAATCATTCATGAGTATAAAAACCTTCCATTGCGTCATAATAAAGCAGAACCGTTATTTGGAACGATGCGGAGTTGATATCTTTTTGTGTCTGTTCTCTACTGCAGTAGTTATTATTAATTGGGAACCGCTAATCAATATGAGGATAGGAGTTGCCTATCTATAAATTCCATGTCAATAACCATTTTCGTTGGCTTAACCGCGCCTGTCCAATTAAAATGGCCGGGGATCAATACCCGAAAGATGCCAGCGGTGGGTATTGGTGAGTAGAGTTCTGCTTTATAAAAGACAAATCAGACCCCTGAAGCCCCTCTGTTATGGAGAAGGGTCCCCCCCACATCAGACGACAACCTCCCCCCCGTATCAGACAACGACTCCCCCCGTATCAGACTATAACCCCCCCCCCCGTATCAGACGATAACCCCCCCGTATCAGACGTTAACCCCCCCCGTATCAGACGATAACGCCCCCCCCCCCGTATCAGACGATAACGCCCCCCCCCCCCGTATCAGACGATAACCCCCCCGTATCAGACGATAACCCCCCCCTGTCAGACGACAACCCCCCCCTGTCAGACGACACCCCCCCCCGCCCCGTGTCAGATGATAACCCCCCCCCCCGTGTCATACGATAACCCCCCCCCCCCCCCCGTATCAGACGATAACCCCCCCCGTATCAGACGATAACCCCCCCCGTATCAGACGTTAACCCCCCCCGTATCAGACGTTAACCCCCCCCGTATCAGACGTTAACCCCCCCCGTATCAGACGATAACGCCCCCCCCCCGTATCAGACGATAACCCCCCCCGTATCAGACGATAACCCCCCCCCGTATCAGACGATAACCCCCCCCTGTCAGACGACAACCCCCCCCCGCCCCGTGTCAGATGATAACCCCCCCCCCCCCGTGTCATACGATAACGCCCCCCCCGTATCATACGATAACGTCCCCCCGTATCATACGATAACGTCCCCCCCGTATCATACGATAACGTCCCCCCCGTATCATACGATAACGTCCCCCCCCGTATCATACGATAACGCCCCCCCCGTATCATACGATAACGTCCCCCCCCCATATCATACGATAACGTCCCCCCCCCCGTATCATACGATAACGTCCCCCCCCCCGTATCATACGATAACGTCCCCCCGTATCATACGATAACGTCCCCCCCGTATCATACGATAACGTCCCCCCGTATCATACGATAACGTCCCCCCCCCGTATCATACGATAACGTCCCCCCCCCGTATCATACGATAACGTCCCCCGTATCAGACGATAACGTCCCCCCGTATCATACGATAACGTCCCCCCCCCCCCGTATCATACGATAACGTCCCCCCCCCCGTATCATACGATAACGTCCCCCCCCCGTATCATACGATAACGTCCCCCCCCCCGTATCATACGATAACGTCCCCCCCCCCCGTATCATACGATAACGTCCCCCCCGTATCATACGATAACGTCCCCCCCGTATCATACGATAACGCCCCCCCCCGTATCATACGATAACGTCCCCCCCCCCGTATCATACGATAACGTCCCCCCCCGTATCATACGATAACGTCCCCCCCCGTATCATACGATAACGTCCCCCCCGTATCATACGATAACGTCCCCCCCCCGTATCATACGATAACGTCCCCCGTATCAGACGATAAACCCCCCCCCCCCCGTGTCAGACGATAACGTCCCCCGTATCAGACGATAAACCCCCCCCCCCCGTGTCAGACGATAACGTCCCCCCCCGTATCATACGATAACGTCCCCCCCCCCCCCCGTATCATACGATAACCTCCCCCGTATCAGACGATAACCCCCCCCCCCCGTGTCGGACGATAACACCCCCCCCCCCCGTGTCAGACGATAATGTCCCCCCCGTATCATACGATAACGCCCCCCCCCCCCCCCGTATTAGACGATAATGCCCCCTCCTCCCCAGGATTGTTGTGCATTCTGAGTACAAGTCTCATGGAGCTCGATGACTCGGGGAACCTCCTCCGCACTGTTCAGGCGGCAGCCAGCATCACCCACATTGATGAGGATCTCAGTGTTCCCCCCTCCCCCGGTTCCCTATATCAGTAACTACACTTTCTGCTGTTTTGAACAACAAGTGGTAAGTTATGCAGAGAGAGCCGCAGACAGGCAGATCGGTGTGAGCGGAGGAGGGGCTGAGGACTTACTTTTCCGAAAGAACCCTGACCCAGGACCTTCAGGAGCTCAAACTGTGCGGGGTCCGCCTTCTCACAGCCTTCCTTTACATGGTGGGTGATCTGGATCTCCTTCACGTTTCCTTCATCCTGAGAAACAAACCAATGAGTGACAACCACCGGCATCCGCAAAGTATTCGCAGCGCTTCACTTTTCCCACATTTTGTTATGTTACGGCCTTATCCCAAAAACTGATCAAATTCATTATTTTCCTCAAAATTCTACAAACATCCCCCATGATGACAACGTGAGAGAAGATTTGAAATCTTTGCAAATGTATTAAAAATAAAAAAGGAAAAAATCCCATGTACACAAGTATCACAGGCTCCTCCCATCTACACAAGAATCACAGGCTCCTCCCATCTACACAAGTATCACAGGCTCCTCCCATCTACACAAGTATCACAGGCTCCTCCCATCTACACAAGTATCACAGGCTCCTCCCATCTACACAAGTATCACAGGCTCCTCCCATCTACACAAGTATCACAGGCTCCTCCCATCTACACAAGAATCACAGGCTCCTCCCATCTACACAAGTATCACAGGCTCCTCCCATCTACACAAGTATCACAGGCTCCTCCCATCTACACAAGTATCACAGGCTCCTCCCATCTACACAAGTATCACAGGCTCCTCCCATCTACACAAGTATCACAGGCTCCTCCCATCTACACAAGTATCACAGGCTCCTCCCATCTACACAAGTATCACAGGCTCCTCCCATCTACACAAGTATCACAGGCTCCTCCCATCTACACAAGTATCACAGGCTCCTCCCATCTACACAAGTATCACAGGCTCCTCCCATCTACACAAGTATCACAGGCTCCTCCCATGTACATAAGTATCACAGGCTCCTCCCATCTACATAAGTATCACAGGCTCCTCCCATGTACATAAGTATCACAGGCTCCTCCCATGTACATAAGTATCACAGGCTCCTCCCATGTACATAAGTATCACAGGCTCCTCCCATGTACATAAGTATCACAGGCTCCTCCCATGTACATAAGTATCACAGGCTCCTCCCATGTACATAAGTATCACAGGCTCCTCCCATGTACATAAGTATCACAGGCTCCTCCCATGTACACAAGTATCACAGGCTCCTCCCATGTACACAAGTATCACAGGCTCCTCCCATGTACACAAGTATCACAGGCTCCTCCCATGTACACAAAGTATCACAGGCTCCTCCCATGTACACAAGTATCACAGGCTCCTCCCATGTACACAAGTATCACAGGCTCCTCCCATGTACACAAGTATCACAGGCTCCTCCCATCTACACAAGTATCACAGGCTCCTCCCATCTACACAAGTATCACAGGCTCCTCCCATCTACACAAGTATCACAGGCTCCTCCCATCTACACAAGTATCACAGGCTCCTCCCATCTACACAAGTATCACAGGCTCCTCCCATCTACACAAGTATCACAGGCTCCTCCCATCTACACAAGTATCACAGGCTCCTCCCATCTACACAAGTATCACAGGCTCCTCCCATCTACACAAGTATCACAGGCTCCTCCCATCTACACAAGTATCACAGGCTCCTCCCATCTACACAAGTATCACAGGCTCCTCCCATCTACACAAGTATCACAGGCTCCTCCCATCTACATAAATATCACGGGCTCCTCCCATCTACACAAGTATCACGGGCTCCTCCCATGTACATAAGTATCACAGGCTCCTCCCATGTACATAAGTATCACAGGCTCCTCCCATGTACACAAGTATCACAGGCTCCTCCCATGTACATAAGTATCGCCGAGGGTCAAAAACATGCCAAGCAAAAAGGCAACCCGCGGGCCGGACCATTCCTGTACTTACATAGGGTGACAGCGGCTCCCCTTCATCCATGGGCTCATCCACCATCTTCATACCATTCACCTGCGGAGCAAACCATCAGACATGTCATTGGAGGGGGGGAGTGAGAATGCAATAAGAAGATTCTGGTCATACACAAAGTACAATACATTCCAAAAATGTCCTAATTATTTTTCTAAAATATAAAAACACAAAAGAAAGAAAAAAAAAAAAAAAAAAAAAAAAAGAAAAACACGTCAAATAGTAACATTTATTAGTGATGGCAACATCAGCTACTTCCCCATTAAAGGGTAACTAGACTTTCATGGGGGGGGGGGGGGGAGAGAGCAAATAAGAAAGAAAATCTATATATAATAATATAGTGTATACAATTGCTACACAAGTCGTTACATTGTAATTGAATGTCATTAGAAATTTCCTTTCAATCTGCAGCCGCTGTAATTTTCTGTAAAATGCAATATGGCCACCTGGAGGCGGATTTTCCCAGAAGTCTGCACTAAAATACAAGTCAGATTTCAGGCATCCCCTGCAATAGGAACATCATTTTTGGTGAGATGCTCCCAAAGATAAAATCACATCTTTAAAAAAAAAAAAAAAAAAAAAAAAAAAAAAAAAAAAAAAAAAGGTATTCAGACCTGAATCTGCAACAAAGTTTGTTACAATCCCTGCAATGTACATAGATCACCCCGAGGGGGCGTTACTCCTTAAAGAGGGGCTCTAGGCTCCTTCAGCTCCTTCTAGGCACACAAGAAGAGCTTCACCTTTTGGCTGCTCCATCACTCAGCACATCTCACCTATCTTTAGATTTCAGTACATGTTCAACGCGTTTCCCCACAATGAAAGACGGGCATTCGGGCCATGTGACCACTGTGATTGGCTGTCACAGCAGTCACATGATCAGAAAAGCTTTCCGGTACCCACCGGCTAGAGTAGTCTTCCAACATCTTAAGGAAAAAAGGGCATTTTTACCAAGACAGGGAGGAGCACGAGAGGCTCGTCCAACTGGAGAAACCATTCCTGAAGAGGCGGGCTCCTCCCACATCATCCCAATTCCACCAATAATGTAGCTTCATCATCCAACCTGGTGATATTCATTCACACCTTCAGCCATGTATATAGAGAAATTATCACCTATGCAGACTTCCTGGCACCAACAATAAGATTATGTACATAGAACGGGGTGTCTGGGGGTCCACAACTTTCACCCAAACCCCCCCCCTCAATAATGTTCTTAAAGCGGAGGTCCACCCTAAAGTGGACCTTCCGCTCATCGGAACCCTCCCCCCCTCCGGTGCCACAATCGGCACCTTTCAGGGGGGAGGGGGGGTGCAGTTACCTGGATAATCCAGGTAACTGCACCCACTTCCGGGACAGCTCTCTGCGGAAAGGGGCGTAACTTACGCCCCTTTCCGCAAGTGCCCCGCTGCCTGCTGGGAAACACACGGATCCCAGAGGCAGCGGGGAGCGTCCTTACTGCGCAGAGCGGCTCACGCATGCGCAGTAGGGAACCGGGAAATGAAGCCGAAAGGCTCCACTTCCTGATTCCCATACCCAAGATGGCGGCAGCAGCACCCGAGAGACGACCTAGCGATCGGCTTCGGGTGCCGACATCGCGGGCGCGCTGGGTGGGTAAGTGTCACTATTTTAAAAGTCAGCAGCTGCAGTATTTGTAGCTGCTGGCTTTTAAAAAAAAAACGCGGAGTCCCGGCGGACTCCCGCTTTAAACAATCAAGATTTACACATCCCATGAATGGATGAAGGCGTCTACCTGCAGCCAACCAAGAAGGAATCCAGAGCCATTGCAACCAAGGATGATCCAGAGCACTGGTGTCAACCAAGGAGAGGTCCAGAGATTCAGGACCTGACCAAGGAGGGTTGTAGAGCCACTGGAGCACACCAAGGAGGGACCCAGAAGCGCTGGAGCGCTGGAACCAACCAGGGCTTGAGCCATAACTTCTGGAGCCAACCAAGGGGAGGTCCAGAACTTCTGGAGCCAACCAAGGGGAGGTCCAGAACTTCTGCAGCCAAACCAAGGAGAGGTCCAGAACTTCTGGAGCCAAACCAAGGAGAGGTCCAGAACTTCTGGAGCCAAACCAAGGAGAGGTCCAGAACTTCTGGTGCCAAACCAAGGAGAGGTCCAGAACTTCTGGAGCCAACCAAGGGGAGGTCCAGAACTTCTGCAGCCAAACCAAGGAGAGGTCCAGAACTTCTGGAGCCAAACCAAGGAGAGGTCCAGAACTTCTGGAGCCAAACCAAGGAGAGGTCCAGAACTTCTGGTGCCAAACCAAGGAGAGGTCCAGAACTTCTGGTGCCAAACCAAGGGGAGGTCCAGAACTTCTGCAGCCAACCAAGGGGAGGTCCAGAACTTCTGGAGCCAACCAAGGAGAGGTCCAGAACTTCTGGAGCCAACCAAGGAGAGGTCCAGAACTTCTGGAGCCAACCAAGGAGAGGTCCAGAACTTCTGCAGCCAACAAAGGGGAGGTCCAGAACTTCTGCAGCCAACCAAGGGGAGGTCCAGAGCTTCTGGAGCCAACCAAAGGCGAGATACAGAGCCACTGGAGCCAACCAAGATGAGCTCCAGCATGGTTGAAGTCAACCAGTGCATTTAGAAGAGTCTGTCCATTCTTGGAAGTTCCCATTTCAATTCAAACCACATCTATAGAATATATAACACAGGAGGAGGAGGGGGAGGGGGACCCATCAGGTTTTTTACTGGGGATCCGTTAGAGAGATTTCTCCTCACTTCCTGTCCCGGTGACAACGCTCCAATTTTTTATGACGCACATCGGTGCAAAAAAAAAAAATACACTGAAGTTACATTTTAAGGCACACAATAAAAATGCCCAATTTTTTTTTGTAAAATATAAAAAAAAAGACGAGGTTGAGCCGAGTAAATAGATACCAAACACTTCAAGGTCTAAAACTGCCGTGAAATGGCGATAAACTTCGGTACATTCCGGCAGCCCAGGAAGGATGGTGGGGGGGGGGGGGGGGGGGCAGAGCAGCAGTCTGAGGAAGTAATCGGGCAGATTTACACTCACTTCCTGTTCTGGTGGCAACTGTAAAATTTTGGATTTCCATCACTTCCTGCCCAGAGTACAATAATCACCAAGACAATTACAGAGGGGGCGGGGCGACTCCCCACAATGGGGGTCTCCGATCCGAGACCAAATCCCCGGTGCTGAGAAGTCCAGATCTCTCCTGCCAGAGGAGATGATGAATCCTGGGTCTGTGTGAGCGCAGGAACCCATTGATCACCCACTAATCATCTATTGAACTCCCATTGATCATCTATTAATTATTAATCACCCATTAATCACCCATTAATCATTCATTAATCACCCATTAATCCTTCATTGATCACCCATTGATCATTCATTGATCACCCATTGATCATTCATTGATCACCCATTGATCATTCATTGATCGCCCATTAATCACCCATTGATCACCCATTGATCACCCATTAATCACAGATTGATCACCCATTAATCACCCATTGATCACCCATTGATGACCCATTGATCATTCATTGATCACCCATTAATCACCCATTGATCACCCATTAATCACCCATTAATCACTCATTGATCGCCCATTAATCATTCATTGATCGCCCATTAATCATTCATTGATCGCCCATTAATCATTCATTGATCGCCCATTAATCATTCATTGATCGCCCATTAATCATTCATTGATCGCCCATTAATCATTCATTGATCGCCCATTAATCATTCATTAATCGCCCATTGTTTTATCCATTGATCGCCCATTGTTTTATCCATTGATCGCCCATTGTTTTATCCATTGATCGCCCATTGTTTTATCCATTGATCGCCCATTGTTTTATCCATTGATCGCCCATTGTTTTATCCATTGATCGCCCATTGTTTTATCCATTGATCGCCCATTGTTTTATCCATTGATCGCCCATTGTTTTATCCATTGATCGCCCATTGTTTTATCCATTGATCGCCCATTGTTTTATCCATTGATCGCCCATTGTTTTATCCATTGATCGCCCATTGTTTTATCCATTGATCGCCCATTGTTTTATCCATTGATCGCCCATTGCTCATTGATCATTCATTGATCCTCCACTGATCACCCACTGATCACCCACTGATCACCCATTGATCACCCATTGATCACCCATTGATCACCCACTGATCACCCACTGATCACCCATTGATCCTCCACTGATCACCCACTGATCCTCCACTGATCACCCACTGATCACCCACTGATCACCCACTGATCACCCACTGATCACCCACTGATCCTCCACTGATCCTCCACTGATCACCCACTGATCACCCACTGATCACCCACTGATCCTCCACTGATCCTCCACTGATCACCCATTGATCCTCCACTGATCACCCATTGATCCTCCACTGATCACCCATTGATCCTCCACTGATCACCCACCGATTAGCCATTGATCACTGTGACTGACTCCGGCCACCCCGTTGGGTGTTTCCACCAAGATGCTGCTTCCCAAGTCCTGGAACATGAGACCAATGGATCTGACTATAGAACCCCCCCCCCAAGGACCAGACAACACCCGTCCTGGAGAACACCAGAAAATGAACAGCTTTATTTTAAAAAACACACCGAATTTATATTGGGAGAAAGTTCTGTGGTCAGAGGAGACCTAAATTTAGCTCTTTGGCAATAACTCAACTCGCCGTGTTTGGTGGAAGAAAAATACTGACTATGACCCTAAGATCACCATCCCTACAGTCACACACAGAGGTGGGAACATGAACACCATCCCTACAGTCACACACAGAGGGGGGAACATGAACACCATCCCTACAGTCACACACAGAGGGGGGAACATGAACACCATCCCTACAGTCACACGGAGGGGGAAACATGATGCTCTGGGGTTGTTTCTCTGATAAAGGTCCAGGCTGACTTTGCTGCATTGAGGGGCCAATGGACGGGACCAAGTATTGTAAGATCTTGGAGGAGAACCTTCTTCCCTCATCCAGAACACTGAAGATGGGTCATGGATGGGTCTTCCAGCATGACAATGACCCGAAACATACCGCCAAGACAACAAAGGAGTGGCTCAAGAAGAAGCACATTGAGGTCATGGAGTGGCCTAGTCAGTCTCCAGACCTTAATCCTATAGAACATTTATGGAGGAGCTGAAACCTCGAGTTGCCAAGAGACCTTAAGGAATTAGAGAAGATCTGTAGAGAAGAGAGGAGAAAATCCCTCCTGAGATGTGGAAACCTCATCACCACCTACAAGAAACGTCTGACCTCTGTGATCACCAACAAGGGTTTCTCCACCAACTACTAAGGGGATCAAATACTTATTTTACTCACTGAACTTCATTTATAATATTTGTATTGTGTGTTTTTCCTGGATTTTTGGTTGATATTCTGTCTCCATCATATAAAATACAATTATAGACCCTTCATTTCTATGCAAGTCGGCAAAAATTACACCATCTGCAGGGGAGACGATCGTTATTTCCCCTCTGTATACATACAGTGGATATAAAAAGTCTACACACCCCGAAATCAGACAAAGATAAATCCATTTCAGAACTTTTTACACCCTTAATGTGACCTATAAACAGCACACCCTCTTATAACTGGGGGTGTCGCTGTGTTTAGAATTAACCAATCACATTCAGACTCATGATAAATAGGAGTCAGTACACACCCTCCATCATTTAAAGTGCCTCTGATTAACCCCAAATAAAAGTTCAGCTGTCCTAGTAGGTCTTTCCTGACATTTCCTTACAGGGAAAGCCATGGTCCTCAGAGAGCTTCCAAATCATCAGAGGGATCTCCTTGGTAGAAGGTATCAGTCAGGAGAAGGTCCGAGGCATTAGATATTCCATGGAACACGGTGAAGACCGTCATCATCAAGTGGAGAAAATCCGGCACAACAGTGACATCACCGAGAACTGGACGTCCCTCCAAAATGGATGAAAAGACGAGAAGAGAACTGGTCAGGGAGGCGGCCAAAAGAGGCTACAGCAACATTAGAGGAGCTGCAGAAATATCCGGCAAGTCCTGGCCGTGTGGTAACAATCTCCCGTGTCCTTCATATGTCTGGGCTGTGGGGTGGAGGGACAAGACGGAAGACTTTTCTTACCAAGAAAAACATCCAAGATCAGCTAAATTTTGTGAAAACACATCTGAAGTCTCCAAAAAGCACGAGAGAAAATGTATTATGGTCTGATGAAAACAAGGCCGAACTTTTTGGCCATAAATCCAACAGATACGTTTGGTGCAACCAAAAGACCACCATACCTACCGTGAAGCATGGTGGTGGCAGCATCATGCTTTGGGGCTGTCTTTCTTCATCTGGAACAAGGGGTCTTAGTCAAGGTAGAGGGACTTATAAACAGTTCCAAATACCAGTCAATATTGGCACAAAACCTTCAGGCTTCTGCTAGAAAGCTGAAGATGAAGAGGAACTTGGCAAGGACCCAAAACATCCATCCAAATCAACAAAGGAAACGGCTTCACCAGAAGAAGATGGCCCAGCCAGAGCCCAGACCTCAATCCCATTGAAATGCTGTGGGGGTGATATGAAGAGGGATGTGCCCAGGAGATGTCCTCACAATCTGACCGATTTGGAGCGTTTTTGGGCAAATATTGGCAAGTGAAGATGTGCCACGCTGATAGACTCCTCCCCCAAAAACACTGAGTGCCGGAATAACATCCAAAGGGGCTTCAACAAAGTGTTAGAGTAAGGGTGTGCAAACTTATGCAACCAGGTTTTATTTTATTTTTTTCATCTTATTCCCTCCACCTACAAGATTTCAGTTTGTCGTTCTCCCGAGTTGTACAATTTATGGGTCACATTAAAAAAAGGTGGAAAAAGTTCTGAAATTATTTATCTTTGTCTCATTTTTTTTACATCACAGAAACCTGAAATTTTACCCCCCGGGGTGCGTTACGGTTGTTTCTGTATGCGAGCACGAGGGGGGTGTACAGCTTGTAAATTTCCTGTCCCCTCTAAATAACTCAACACACAGACATTAATGTCTAAACCGCTGGCAACAAAAGTCAGTACACCCCTAAGTGAAAATCTCCAAATTGGGCCCAATTAGTCATTTTCCCTCCCCCCCGGTGTCATGTGACTCGTTAGTGTTACAAGGTCTCAGGTGTGAATGGGGAGCAGGTGTGTTAAATTTGGATCAATGCCTTGCTGTAATTAATAAAAAAAAAAAAGTACCTCCCCCCACAGTGAGTAAGCACAGGCTAGGCACACATTTAACCCTTTGAATACCCCTCTTGATGTCAACCCCTTCCCAGCCACTGTCATTAGTACAGTGACAGTGCATTCTTTTTTTTTTTAAGCACTGATTACTTTATTAGTGTCACTGGTCCCCAAAAAGTATCAGTTAGTGTCCGATTTATCCGCCGCAATATTGCAGTCCCGCTATAGATCGCTAGCATTACGAATAAAAAAAAAAAAAATCCAATAGTTTGTAAACGTTATAAAACTTTTGTGCAAACCAATTATACACTTATTGGGATTTGTTTTGTTTTTTTAACCAAAAACATTTAGCAGAATACATATTGGCCTGAATTGGTGAAGAAATTCAATTTTTTATTGGATGTTTTATAGCAGAAAGAAAAAATGTTTGTTTTTTTGTTTTTAAATCGCCGCTTTTTTTTTTTCTAGTTTATATCGCAAAAAATAAAACCCACAGAGATGATCAAATACCACCATAAGAAAGCTCCATTTGTGGGAGGAAAAAATGACATAAATTATGGATTAGATACAGCGTCGCACGACTGCGCAACTGTCAAAGAAACACAGTGCCGTATCGCAAAAAATGGCCTGGTCATGAAAGGGGGGGGGTAAATCTTCTGGAGGCCAAGTGGTTAAATTAGTATCATTGTCAGTTAAGCCTGGTACACACCAAACTCACAGTTCAGATCGGAGCCGCTGTACTAACAGTCTGATGTTAGGACAGCGATCTCCCCTGCTGTGGAATTGGGGGGAAGGTTCAGAGAGGTTCCCGGTTTGGGAGGGGGGGGGGGAATAATGGCGGCAGTAAAATCTGGAAATTTTTATCTTCAGTTGAAGTGATCAGAGAAGCGACCACAACGTAAGTCGGGACTTCTGCCCACAAGCGATCTTCCTTATAAAGCATTCAAGAAGAAAAAACGCACAGGGAACAACGCCTCATAGTGGAAGAAAACCTTCTATATTTTATTAAAAGTAAAAATCGCACTCACAAAAGCTTCCATGGTCAATAAAGATGACAGAGTATGAACCGGCAGAGATGGCGCCCAAACTCCGCCCAGTGTGATGACGTCACAAAGCACCGCCCGCCCGACGCGTTGCGTCCTCCTTTCTGGACTTCCTCAAAGGCTGGGGAAGTTCCGAGCGCATCACGCTTACGTTCCCAACACACCACAGATTGTCATAGCAACCAACAAACAAAAAAGGGCTCAACCCATCGTATATACAGCGGCACCTTCCACACAGACAACCGACATAATAGTTTGGCTTAATGCATATTCTACTACAACGTGGGATCTATAAACACTCAGAATTAAAATCATAACCCAGATTACTACAGTATACAAATGCATTTAAAAAAATAATAATAATTATATATATATATATATATATATATATATATATATATATATATATATATATATATATATATATATATATATATATATATATATATATATATATATACACACATACACATACACACACACACACACATTATATATAAAACAAAAACACCTTTTTTTTAATACCCTAACCCTATATAATTTTTTTTATGCATTTGTATAAAATATAAAAAAAAAAAAATATGAAAATACAAAAAAAAAAAAAAAAAAAAAAAAAAAAAAAAAAGAGTACATACACACACTGTATTTAAACTAAAACAAAAAAAAATTGATAAAAATCTGAATAGAAATTATATATATATATATATATTTAAAATCAAATAAAAGGGAGGAGGTGTGTAAGAAAAAAAAAAAAAATACCAAAAAATATGGGTAATAAAAAGAGCAAGCAGAAGAAATGTATAATAATAATAAATAATAATGTATAAAAAAATTTGGGTTAATTTGAGAGAGAAGGGATTAAAATAAATAGTTGTATATATCAACCTATCTGATGAGAATCTAAGCACTAAAACTAGGCCAGAATCCAACCTATCCTACTACATCCAACAATAAATTATTACAGTCCTCTTCTGTCCTATGCGTTACTGATAAATCAATCGAGGTCAAACTCAATGATCTTACAACCCACCTGTCAGGGGACCCAGATCTGACCACTCACCTGTCCCCCGACAGGTGGGATGTGAGGGGACCAACATCCAATGACCCACCTTTCAGGGGACCAACATCCAATGACCCACCTTTCAGGGGACCAACATCCAATGACCCACCTGTCAGGAGACCAACATCGGGATCTGACAACAGGCCTGTCGGGGGACCCAGATTTGAGGACCCACCTGTCAGGGGACGCAGATCTGACCACTCACCTGTCTCCCGACAGGTGGGATGTGAGGGGACCAACATCCAATGACCCACCTGTCAGGGGACCAACATCCAATGACCCACCTGTCAGGGGACCAACATCCAATGACCCACCTGTCAGGGGACCAACATCCAATGACCCACCTGTCAGGGGACCAACATCCAATGACCCACCTGTCAGGGGACCAACATCCAATGACCCACCTGTCAGGGGACCAACATCCAATGACCCACCTGTCAGGGGACCAACATCCAATGACCCACCTGTCAGGGGACCAACATCCAATGACCCACCTGTCAGGAGACCAACATCGGGATCTGACAACAGGCCTGTCGGGGGACCCAGATCTGACAACACACCTGTCAGGGGACCCAGATTCGAGGACCCACCTGTCAGGGGACACAGATTCGAGGACCCACCTGTCAGGGGACACAGATTCGAGGACCCACCTGTCAGGGGACCCAGATCTGACCACTCACCTGTCCCCCGACAGGTGGGATGTGAGGGGACCAACATCCAATGACCCACCTTTCAGGGGACCAACATCCAATGACCCACCTTTCAGGGGACCAACATCCAATGACCCACCTGTCAGGAGACCAACATCGGGATCTGACAACAGGCCTGTCGGGGGACCCAGATCTGACAACACACCTGTCAGGGGACCCAGATTTGAGGACCCACCTGTCAGGGGACGCAGATCTGACCACTCACCTGTCTCCCGACAGGTGGGATGTGAGGGGACCAACATCCAATGACCCACCTGTCAGGGGACCAACATCCAATGACCCACCTGTCAGGGGACCAACATCCAATGACCCACCTGTCAGGGGACCAACATCCAATGACCCACCTGTCAGGGGACCAACATCCAATGACCCACCTGTCAGGGGACCAACATCCAAAGACCCACCTGTCATGGGACCAACATCCAAAGACCCACCTGTCAGGGGACCAACATCCAATGACCCACCTGTCAGGGGACCAACATCCAATGACCCACCTGTCAGGGGACCAACATCCAATGACCCACCTGTCAGGGGACCAACATCCAATGACCCACCTGTCAGGGGACCAACATCCAATGACCCACCTGTCAGGGGACCAACATCCAATGACCCACCTGTCAGGGGACCAACATCCAATGACCCACCTGTCAGGGGACCAACATCCAATGACCCACCTGTCAGGGGACCAACATCCAATGACCCACCTGTCAGGAGACCAACATCGGGATCTGACAACAGGCCTGTCGGGGGACCCAGATCTGACAACACACCTGTCAGGGGACCCAGATTCGAGGACCCACCTGTCAGGGGACACAGATCTGACCACTCACCTGTCTCCCGACAGGTGGGATGTGAGGGGACCAACATCCAATGACCCACCTGTCAGGGGACCAACATCCAATGACCCACCTGTCAGGGGACCAACATCCAATGACCCACCTGTCAGGGGACCAACATCCAATGACCCACCTGTCAGGGGACCAACATCCAATGACCCACCTGTCAGGGGACCAACATCCAATGACCCACCTGTCAGGGGACCAACATCCAATGACCCACCTGTCAGGGGACCAACATCCAATGACCCACCTGTCAGGGGACCAACATCCAATGACCCACCTGTCAGGGGACCAACATCCAATGACCCACCTGTCAGGGGACCAACATCCAATGACCCACCTGTCAGGGGACCAACATCCAATGACCCACCTGTCAGGAGACCAACATCGGGATCTGACAACAAGCCTGTCAGGGGACCCAGATCTGACAACACGCCTGTCAGGGGACGCAGATTCGAGGACCCACCTGTCAGGGGACGCAGATTCGAGGACCCACCTGTCAGGGGACACAGATTCGAGGACCCACCTGTCAGGGGACACAGATTCGAGGACCCACCTGTCAGGGGACACAGATTCGAGGACCCACCTGTCAGGGGACACAGATTCGAGGACCCACCTGTCAGGGGACCCAGATTTGAGGACCCACCTGTCAGGGGACCCAGATTCGAGGACCCACCTGTCAGGGGACGCAGATCTGACCACTCACCTGTCTCCCGACAGGTGGGATGTGAGGGGACCAACATCCAATGACCCACCTGTCAGGGGACCAACATCCAATGACCCACCTGTCAGGGGACCAACATCCAATGACCCACCTGTCAGGGGACCAACATCCAATGACCCACCTGTCAGGGGACCAACATCCAATGACCCACCTGTCAGGGGACCAACATCCAATGACCCACCTGTCAGGGGACCAACATCCAAAGACCCACCTGTCAGGGGACCAACATCCAAAGACCCACCTGTCAGGGGACCAACATCCAAAGACCCACCTGTCAGGGGACCAACATCCAAAGACCCACCTGTCAGGGGACCAACATCCAAAGACCCACCTGTCAGGGGACCAACATCCAATGACCCACCTGTCAGGGGACCAACATCCAATGACCCACCTGTCAGGGGACCAACATCCAATGACCCACCTGTCAGGGGACCAACATCCAATGACCCACCTGTCAGGGGACCAACATCCAATGACCCACCTGTCAGGGGACCAACATCCAATGACCCACCTGTCAGGTGACCAACATCCAATGACCCACCTGTCAGGGGACCAACATCCAATGACCCACCTGTCAGGGGACCAACATCCAATGACCCACCTGTCAGGGGACCAACATCCAATGACCCACCTGTCAGGGGACCAACATCCAATGACCCACCTGTCAGGGGACCAACATCCAATGACCCACCTGTCAGGGGACCAACATCCAATGACCCACCTGTCAGGGGACCAACATCCAATGACCCACCTGTCAGGGGACCAACATCCAATGACCCACCTGTCAGGGGACCAACATCCAATGACCCACCTGTCAGGAGACCAACATCGGGATCTGACAACAAGCCTGTCAGGGGACCCAGATCTGACAACACGCCTGTCAGGGGACGCAGATTCGAGGACCCACCTGTCAGGGGACGCAGATTCGAGGACCCACCTGTCAGGGGACGCAGATTCGAGGACCCACCTGTCAGGGGACGCAGATTCGAGGACCCACCTGTCAGGGGACGCAGATTCGAGGACCCACCTGTCAGGGGACGCAGATTCGAGGACCCACCTGTCAGGGGACGCAGATTCGAGGACCCACCTGTCAGGGGACGCAGATTCGAGGACCCACCTGTCAGGGGACGCAGATTCGAGGACCCACCTGTCAGGGGACGCAGATTCGAGGACCCACCTGTTAGGGGACCTGGAGCGGCGCAGCTTCTCAGCACAGGACAGACAGCCTTGTATTCTATCCAAGTTTCTACTCCTCCCATAGAGAGAAACACTAAAATCGTCTGGGAACACACGCCCAAAGCGTAATGCATGTCATTTTCCTGGGATCGGTGACTAAGGGAAAAGTAAAAATATGTTTCTACAAGTTCAAAGGGAAGCCTGGGTGAAAACAGTTCACACATGAAGGTGAGAGCTACATGGAGCCGAGGACTGAATCAGCCGCCCTTCCACCTGTTGTGGGGATGTGATGAAACCAACAGACAGCGTCTATATGAAGAGGATCCACTGAACACCGACTATTTATAGGACAGATTGTAAACCTGACCCCCTCCCCCCTTCAGTCTCGCACAGGTTGTACCGGCTCTTCTCCTGGACTGAAACGGCTTCCTCCGATTTCACTGCACACTGTGAGCTTCTCACCATGTGCACTAGAAGTGCAAGAAAGTCACACAGGGACCTCCTATTTCCCTGGCATGGAGGACATCCAATACTTCAGCATCTTTTCTGTGAGTTCCGAATACAATTCTATCACTCCTGACATTTGTGTTTCGCCTTTTCCTGTCGGCCATTTGGACCACCTGCCTGTGTGACAGCTCAGCGGCAGCAACACCACCGCCTGCGATCCCCGACTTCCTTCACCCAACACTTCACTACTTTGCTTTGGTTGCCTGCTGACAAACTGTTGAAAGTGGGGCAAAAACAAGGGCCGAGACTGGGGGGGGGTATCATGGTGAGGAATCTAGACTTTCTTCACTATCTTTATATCTTTATATCACTAGAGGGGTCACCGGCAGGAGGAAGGAGGTCCTGATTCCTCTATATAGATCTTTATATCACTAGAGGGGTCACCAGCAGGAGGAAGGAGGTCCTGATTCCTCTATATAGATCTTTATATCACTAGAGGGGTCACCAGGAGAAAGAAGGAGGTCCTGATTCCCCTATATTGATCTTTATATCACTAGAGGGGTCACCAGCAAGAGGAAGGAGGTCCTGATCCCTCTATATATAGATCTCTATATCACTAGAGGGGTCACCAGCAAGAGGAAGGAGGTCCTGATTCCTCTATATAGATCTTTATATCACTAGAGGGATCACCAGCAGGAGGAAGGAGGTCCCGATTCCTCTATATAGATCTTTATATCACTAGAGGGGTCACCGGCAGGAGGAAGGAGGTCCTGATTCCTCTATATAGATCTTTATATCACTAGAGGGGTCACCGGCAGGAGGAAGGAGGTCCTGATTCCTCTATATAGATCTTTATATCACTAGAGGGATCACCAGCAGGAGGAAGGAGGTCCCGATTCCTCTATATATATCTTTATATCACTAGAGGGGTCACCGGCAGGAGGAAGGAGGTCCTGATTCCTCTATATAGATCTTTATATCACTAGAGGGGTCACCGGCAGGAGGAAGGAGGTCCTGATTCCTCTATATAGATCTTTATATCACTAGAGGGGTCACCAGCAGGAGGAAGGAGGTCCTGATTCCTCTATATAGATCTTTATATCACTAGAGGGGTCACCGGCAGGAGGAAGGAGGTCCTGATTCCTCTATATAGATCTTTATATTACTAGAGGGGTCACCGGCAGGAGGAAGGAGGTCCTGATTCCTCTATATAGATCTTTATATCACTAGAGGGGTCACCGGCAGGAGGAAGGAGGTCCTGATTCCTCTATATAGATCTTTATATTACTAGAGGGGTCACCGGCGGGAGGAAGGATTCCAGTGTCCGGCTCCATAAAGAATAAAGGAAAGGGTCCTAGGTGGTTGGTCGGCTGGTCGGTCCTCCAGAGCTGAACGCGGCCAGACAAGTCCGTTCTGTTGTTAAAATTTTTTAAAAAAAAAAGTAAAATTCTCTTTACAATATCAAAAGGCGTCACATTTTCTCGGCGAGCTTTAAAAAAAATGCCTCTCCTAGTCACGCCAGGAATGACGCGCCCCGGTGGGGGGTTGTAGGTAGGAAAGTGAGATGATTTGATCCCCTCACATATTCCTGATTAGCATTCATGAAAAAAAAAAAAAAAAAAAGTAAGAAATTCTCTGAACCCGCCGAGCGCCTCGGTGAGCGGTTGCGGCGGTTATCTGTACGCGGCGCTCTGTCTGTATAAAAAAATAAAAAGAGGTGAATTGCGATACTTAAAGTCATAGGATACGGGTTGTGACTTTGTATCGGCTCGGAGATGGAAAACCTTCCACCATTGCAGCAGGTGACGGCGCCGGCCCGGTGTTGCGTTAGGACCGGCGACAAAACTAATCATTCCCATTAAATTTAATTAATTATAGACGGCGTGTACGATTTCACGCCACGGCGAGACGTACAGGAGACTGGAATTCTATAATGCAACGGATCTTGGGGGGGGGGGGGATGTTCGGAGCGACAACGTCAACTGCGATCGTCCAAGAGAGGTGCCGGCTTCAGGAGAATCCCCGAATCGGGCCGAATTAACTCCTCCTTCACCTCCCCCTCCCCCACTAAAAGTTTAACTCCACTTATGTAGGGAAACAAAATAAAATAAAAATAAAATGTAGCCAAAAAAAGTATGCAAATCGCTACACAAAATAACATTGTAATTAAATGTTAAAAAAATAAAATAAATGACCTTTTCTTTTCAGGTGTTTATAACGCTCAAAAAAACGCTAGGAAAAAAAAAAACGCTGTACGAAATACTCTGATAATAAGGTTTTCGGGCCGGCGCGTTTTAGGAGCATTAGAGTTTTATTTGCGTTTTTTTTCAGAATATGAAGAAAAAAAGAAAAAAACATTTAAAAAAAAAAAAAAAAAAGGGTGTTGAGTGTGCAGCCGCTGGAACGTCCTGTAAAATGAAATACGACCACCTGGAGGCGCTCCGCACACAGATGTTATACAGACCACGCGCCCCCCACCCCCAGAAATGTAATTTACTGCTTGCGTGCGATTGGCTCACTGGACTTTCCCAGAAGTCTGTACAGAGATACAAGTCAGATTTTGGGCATCTCCTGCAACACAAATGTCATTTTTCGGTGAGACACCCCCCCCCCCCAATAGGAAATCACATCTAAAAAAAAAGGTATACTGTGAGAAACATGTGACAAATAAAAGAAAAAAATAAAGTCCAAATATTAAGTGAATAGAAGAAGTATTTTGAATCCTTATAGGACATAGGATCTCATATAGAAAATCATAGAGAACAAAAAAAAAAAAAAAAAAAAAAAACAGCTTCCCATAGTGTAGATGATCTGAGATTCCCCTGTTGAAGTCCTATGGGACGAAACGCGTAGGGAACGTGGTAGTCATGTTCCCTGTATTGCTCGTTTTTTATGTGATCACGATTTTATTTTAAAAATATATATTTTTTTATCCTGCGTTTTGCCGATTTTATGCCAATAAACAGCCATCCGTTATTTTTCATCTACACTATAGGAAGCTGTTTTTTTCTTTTTTGTTCTCTATATGATTTTCTACATGAGATTGGATCTACCCATCATCTTTGGTTTTTTTTGTCGGAGTTGAGTTTTCCTCACGTCCATTCCATCGGGACCTTGGAGAAATAAGAATCCCGGGGACGTCGCGGATCATTCCTCTCCTCTGATTAACCACTTCGCGCCCCGGGACAATTCTGACATTTCTCTCCTACATGTAAAATTCCTAATTTTTTTGCTAGAAAATTACATAGAACCCCCCAAACATTATACATGTTTTTTTTTTTTTGTTTTTTTAGCAAAGACCCTAGAGAATACAATGGCGGTCGTTGCAACTTTTTATCTCGCACGGTATTTGCGCAGTAATTTTTCGAACACGTTTTTTTTCAGAAAAAAACTGTTTCATGCTAAAAAAAATAAAATAAAAAAAAACAGTAAAGTTAGCCCAATTTTTTTTGCATAATGTGAAAGAGGAGGATACGCCGAGTAAATAGATACCCAACATGTCACGCTTCAAAATTGCACGCGTGCTCGTGGAATGGCGCCAAACTTTGGTATTTAAAAATCCCCATAGGCGACGCTTTAAATTTTTTTTACTGGTTACATGTTTTGGGTTACAGAGGAGGTCTAGGGCTAGAATTATTGCTCTCGCTCTAACGTTCGCGGCGATGCCTCACATGTGTGGTTTGAACACCGTTTTCATATGTGGGCGGGACTTACGTATGCGTTCGCTTCTGTGTGCGAGCACATGGGGACAGGGGCGCTTTACATTTTGTTTTGTTTTTTTTTTCTTTTTTTATTGTTCATTTTATTTAATTTTTTTTAGTTCGACACAAAAAAAATAAAAATAAAAAAATTGATGACTTTTATTCCTATTATTCCTGGAATAAACAACCCTTGTAATAGGAATATGGCGCGATCGGACGTATTTACAGTGAGATATGGGGGGGGTGGGGTCAATAAGACCCCCACATCTCACCTCTAGGCTGGGAAGAATATAATATAAAAAATAAAAATAAAAAACGATCCTGGCTTCCCAGCCAGATCGGCGCCGTTAATTTGAATACAGAGGTCGGGGAGTGACGTCATAACATCGCGCCCAGCCTCCGAACAATCATAGAGACTCCGGGGACAATCTGGTCTGCCGAAAATCTGTATGGTAACTTGCGGGGGCCGGCGGATCCTGTGACCGACTATTATTTGTCACATACGTGTCTAACGGTATACTTTAGCGCTACATTATATTGCGTTTATTTAAGAATTTGGTTATATTCGTATGTAGCTGCCGGTTTATACACTTTTATTTTTTTGGGTTAGTGCAAATATTTTCTTCACATCTAAAAAAAAGGTGATGCAGACCCTGCCACTTTCCTCGCTGGAGCCCTGCAGGTGCAGCAGCTGATTGATAATCATGAAATCACTCCCATTCAAAAATCACTCTGCACATGGACACAGAGAAACAAAAACAAAAAGGAATCCGCTACAGAAATTGTTACAATGCCTGCAATGTATATAGATCACCCACAGGGGTTATTTATCAACAAAGTGAAGGGGTCCCTGTACGGGGAAGGTGAAAGGGGGGGGGGGTCCCTGTACGGGGAAGGTGAAAGGGGGGGTGGGGGTCCCTGTACGGGGAAGGTGAAAGGGGGGGTGGGGGTCCCTGTACGGGGAAGGTGAAAGGGGGGGGTCCTGTACGGGGAAGGTGAAAGGGGGGGGTCCCTGTACGGGGAAGGTAAAGGGGGGGGGAGTCCCTGTACGGGGAAGGTAAAGGGGGGGGGGGGGGGGGAGTCCCTGTACGGGGAAGGAAAAGGGGGGGGTGGGGGGAGTCCCTGTACGGGGGAAGGTGAAAGGGGGGGGGGGGGGGGGGGGGGGAGTCCCTGTACGGGGGAAGGTGAAAGGGGGGGGGGGGGGGGGAGTCCCTGTACGGGGAAGGTGAAAGGGGGGGGAGTCCCTGTACGGGGGAAGGAAAAGGGGGGGGGGGGGGAGTCCCTGTACGGGGGAAGGTGAAAGGGGGGAGTCCCTGTACGGGGAAGGTGAAAGGGGGGGGGGTCCCTGTACGGGGAAGGTGAAAGGGGGGGGTCCCTGTACGGGGAAGGTGAAAGGGGGGGGGCCCTGTACGGGGAAGGTAAAGGGGGGGGAGTCCCTGTACGGGGAAGGTAAAGGGGGGGGGGGGGAGTCCCTGTACGGGGAAGGTAAAGGGGGGGGGGGGGGGGGGAGTCCCTGTACGGGGAAGGAAAAGGGGGGGGTGGGGGGAGTCCCTGTACGGGGGAAGGAAAAGGGGGGGGGGGGGGGGGGGAGTCCCTGTACGGGGGAAGGTGAAAGGGGGGGGGGGGGGGGAGTCCCTGTACGGGGGAAGGTGAAAGGGGGGAGTCCCTGTACGGGGGAAGGTGAAAGGGGGGGGGGGAGTCCCTGTACGGGGGAAGGAAAAGGGGGGGGGGGGGAGTCCCTGTACGGGGAAGGTAAAGGGGGGGGAGTCCCTGTACGGGGAAGGTAAAGGGGGGGGGGGGGGGGGGGGGGGGGAGTCCCTGTACGGGGAAGGAAAAGGGGGGGGTGGGGGGAGTCCCTGTACGGGGGAAGGAAAAGGGGGGGGGGGGGGGGGGGGGGAGTCCCTGTACGGGGGAAGGAAAAGGGGGGGGGGGGGGGGGGAGTCCCTGTACGGGGGAAGGTGAAAGGGGGGAGTCCCTGTACGGGGGAAGGTGAAAGGGGGGGGGGGGGGAGTCCCTGTACGGGGGAAGGAAAAGGGGGGGGGGGGGGGAGTCCCTGTACGGGGGAAGGAAAAGGGGGGGGGGGGGGGGGGAGTCCCTGTACGGGGGAAGGTGAAAGGGGGGAGTCCCTGTACGGGGAAGGTGAAAGGGGGGGGGGGTCCCTGTACGGGGGGAAGGAAAAGGGGGGGGGGGGGGAGTCCCTGTACGGGGGAAGGTGAAAGGGGGGAGTCCCTGTACGGGGAAGGTGAAAGGGGGGGGTCCTGTACGGGGAAGGTAAAGGGAGGGGTCCTGTACGGGGAAGGTAAAGGGGGGGGGAGTCCCTGTATGGGGAAGGAAAAGGGGGGAGTCCCTGTACGGGGGGGAGTCCCTGTACGGGGGAGGTGAAAGGGGGAGTCCCTGTACGGGGGAGGTGAAAGGGGGAGTCCCTGTACGGGGAAGGTGAAGGGGGGGGGTCCCTGTACGGGGAAGGTGAAGGGGGGGGGGGTCCCTGTACGGGGAAGGTGAAGGGGGGGGGGTCCCTGTACGGGGAAGGTGAAGGGGGGGGGTCCCTGTACGGGGAAGGTGAAGGGGGGGGGGGTCCCTGTACGGGGAAGGTGAAGGGGGGGGGTCCCTGTACGGGGAGGTGAAAGGGGGGAGTCCCTGTACGGGGGAGGTGAAAGGGGGGGGTCCCTGTACGGGGAAGGTGAAAGGGGTCCAATTAGTAAATAACAGCCAGTGGTGGGAATGTCACATTTATTATTCGGCCAATCAGAGCCCCTCTGTGCCCTACAGACAGGTCCGCCTGACCTCAGCAGAGGGGTCACCACCTGACAGATGACACCGGCCCCCTACACTCCGCACACACAGGAGGGAACAACAGCAGCTAATAGAAGTACAGAAGATCCAACAAATAACATCTACACAACCAAAGGAGCAGCTCTGATCACCCATCATCCGTCACCTCCCATCACCCCTCATCACCCGTCACCCCTCGTATCCTCCCATCACCCGTCTCCTCCCATCACCCGTCACCTCTGAGTTTGAATGTGATTGTGTCATTTTGCACACTTATGTGGCCTCGTTATTTACCCCCCCCCCCCCCTATAAGATTTCAGTTTGTTGTTCCCCTGAGCTGTATACATATATATATATACACACGCACACACAGAAACCTGACATTTTACCCCCCGGGGTGTGTAGACTTTTTATATCCACAGTGTAGAAGGAGGACGACAGCTGACATGCATCATGACAGGTGACAGTATAGAGAAGAAATGACAGGCATCCAGTAGGAAGGAGAAGTGACAGTTGACACACATGGCGTATAATGGAGGCGAGAGATGAAGAATGATGTATAGAAGAGGGGTGAATCATATGCACAGGATGGGGGAAGGCTGACATCTGTCATCTGTACAGAAAAGGTGACAGATGACACGCATGATGTATAGAGAAGAGGTGACAGATGACATGTATGATGTATAGGAGGTGACAGATGACACAAATGATGTCTAGAGAAGAGGCGACAGATGACAGGCAAGTACATACCGTAGGTTGGGGGAGGGGAGGTGACAGGTGACAGCGGTAGGTAGGTGTGGGGAGGTCACAGATGAAACAGTATGGAGGGGGGAGATAAGAGATGACGGCGGAAGGTAGGTGTGGGAGGCGATAGATGACACAGTATGGAGGGGCATGTGACAGATGACAGCGGTAAGTGAGAGAGGGAACGTGACAGATGAAAGCAGTAGGTAAGGGAGGTGACAGATGACAGTGGTAGGCAGGTGGAGGAGGGGAGGTGACAGGGGTAGGTGGGGGAAGTGGCAGACGAGAGCGGTAGGTACGTGGTGGGAAGGAGAGAAAGATGATAGCTGTAGGTAGGTGGTAAGGTGACAGATGACAGCGGTAGGCAGGTGGAGGAGGGGAAGTGACAGATGACAGCGGTAGACAGGAAAATGGAGGAGGTAACAGATGACAGCGATAGGCAGGTAGATGACAGGAGTGGGTAGGTGGGAGAGGGGAGTTAACAGACAACAGCGGTAGGTAGGTGGGGGGAGGTGAGAGATGACAGTGGTAGGTAGCTGGGTGAGGGGATGAAAGCGATAGGTAGGTGGGGAGGTGACAGGTGAAAGCAGTAGGTGGGTGGGGAGAGGGGAGGTGACAGGTGACACAGTATGGAGGAGGAAGGAAGGCGACAGCGGAAGGTAGGTGGGGGAGGGAAGGTGACAGATGACAGTGGTAGATATTTGGGAAGTGACAGATGACAGTGGTAGGCAGGTGGAGGAGGGGAAGTGACAGACGAGAGCGGTAGGTAGGTGAGAGGAGGTGACAGGTGACAGTGGTAGTAAGGAAAATGGAGAAGGTGACAGATGACAGCGATAGGCAGGTAGATGACAGGTGACAGCTGTAGGTAGGTGGGGGGTGAGAGATGACAGCGGTAGGTGAGGGGAGGTGACAGATGACAGCAATAGGTAGGTGGAGGAGAGAGGTGACAGATGACATAGTATGGAGGAGGAGAGGTGACAGTGGTAGTTAGGTGGGGGAGGTGAGGTGACAGGTGAAAGCGGTAGGTAGGTAGGTGGGTGGAGGTGACAGAAGACACAGTATGGAGGAGGAAGGAAGGTGACAGATGACAGCGGTAGGCGGGAGAGGGGAGGTTACAGATGACACAGTATGGAGGGAGAGAGCAGGTGACAATGGTAGAAAAGTGGGGGAGGTGACAGATGAGAGCGGTAGGTGGGGGAAGTGACAGCGTTAAGTAGGTGGGGAAGGTTAGAGATGACAGTGGTAGGTAGGTGGGGGAAAGGACAGGTGACAGCAGTAGGCAGCAGCGGAGGTGACAGATGACAGAAGTAGGTAAGTGGGGGTGACAGATGACAGTAGTAGGGAGGAGAGCTGAAAGGTAGGTGGGGGAGGGGAGGGGAGGTGAGAGATGACGTGGTAGGTAGGTGGGGGAGGGGAGATCACAGATGACAGCAGTAGGCGGGGGAGGTGAGATGACAGCGGTAGGTGGGGGAGGGGAGGCGAGAGATGAAAGCAGCAAATAGGTGGAAGGTGACAGTGGTAGGTAGGTGAGGGAGGTGACAGATGGCAGCGGTAGGTGGGGGAGGGGAGGTGAGAGATGACAGTGGTAGGTAGGTGGGGGAGGGGACAGGTGACAGCGGTAGGTAGGTGGAGGGGACAGGTGTAAGCGTTAGGTAGGTGGGAGGTGAGAGATGACAGCGCTAGGTAGGTGGGGGAGGTGACGGGGTAGGTAGGTGGGGGGGGGGGAAGATGACAGAAGTAGGTAGGTGGAGGAGGGGAATTGACAGGTGACAGCGGTAGCAGTGGGGGTGGGGACAGGAGAGATGACAGCGGTAGGTGGGGGAAGTGACAGGTGACAGCGGTAGGTAGGTGGGGAGGGAGGTGACAGATGAGAGCCTGAGGTAGGTAGGTGGGGGAGGAAGATGAGAGATGACAGCGGTAGGTGGGGGTGAGAGATGACAGCGGTAGGTAGGTGGGGGAGGTGAGAGATGACAGCGGTAGGTAGGTGGGGGAGGAAGATGAGAGATGACAGCGGTAGGTAGGTGGGGGAGGTGAGAGATGACAGCGGTAGGTAGGTGGGGGAGGTGAGAGATGACAGCGGTAGGTAGGTGGGGGAGGAAGATGAGAGATGACAGCGGTAGGTAGGTGGGGGAGGGGAGAGCGGTAGGTACCTGTCCCGGCTCCTCGTCCTCCATGCTGAGCCCCGGCCGGTGCAGGGCGGACTCCTCATCCCTCTCCTCCTCCTCCTCCTCCTCCTCCTCTCCGCCAATATGGCGGCCGCCGTCACCCGGGCAGCATGGAAACTGAGCCGCTGCGTCACTGTGACGTCACACACAGGAGATCCCCGGAGTCGGGAGCGCGCAGAGAACGGGGCGGGCACTGCGGGAGAGGGCGTGTCCGGAAGACGAACAAAGAGGGGGCGTGCACCGCCGGAAAGAAAGGAGGGGGCGGGTGTTAGAGCGTGCAGCTGGCGGGAGAAGGGGGCGGTCGCTTAGAGTAGGAGGACCCTGTGGGCGTGTCTTATTGTGAATCTGCTGGCGGGAGAAATAATACAAACATTGCACGTCACTAATCCCGCCCCCCACATTGAGGTCATAGTGCTCATCCTGTATGTTTTTCTCCCCTGTGTGTCCTCCACATGTAAGAGAATCAAAAACAAAGATCTTTCCAACAAAAAGAGAAAACATTCCATAGTGCGCCGCAAGAGCTGACACTCTAATGTCCCCTCCCCCGACATCACATCAGACTCTGCACCGCAAGAGCTGACACTCTAATGTCCCCTCCCCCGACATCACATCAGACTCTGCACCGCAAGAGCTGACACTCTAATGTCCCCTCTCCCGACATCACATCAGACTGCACCGCAAGAGCTGACACTCTAATGTCCCCTCCCCCGACATCACATCAGACTCTGCACCGCAAGAGCTGACACTCTAATGTCCCCTCCCCCGACATCACATCAGACTGCACCGCAAGAGCTGACACTCTAATGTCCCCTCCCCCGACATCACATCAGACTCTGCACCGCAAGAGCTGACACTCTAATGTCCCCTTCCCCGACATCACATCAGACTGCACCGCAAGAGCTGACACTCTAATGTCCCCTCCCCCGACATCACATCAGACTCTGCACCGCAAGAGCTGACACTCTAATGTCCCCTCCCCCGACGTCACATCAGACTGCACCGCAAGAGCTGACACTCTAATGTCCCCTCCCCCGACATCACATCAGACTCTGCACCGCAAGAGCTGACACTCTAATGTCCCCTTCCCCGACATCACATCAGACTGCACCGCAAGAGCTGACACTCTAATGTCCCCTCCCCCGACATCACATCAGACTCTGCACCGCAAGAGCTGACACTCTAATGTCCCCTCCCCCGACATCACATCAGACTGCACCGCAAGAGCTGACACTCTAATGTCCCCTCCCCCGACATCACATCAGACTCTGCACCGCAAGAGCTGACACTCTAATGTCCCCTTCCCCGACATCACATCAGACTGCACCGCAAGAGCTGACACTCTAATGTCCCCTCCCCCGACATCACATCAGACTCTGCACCGCAAGAGCTGACACTCTAATGTCCCCTCCCCCAACATCACATCAAACTGCACCGCAAGAGCTGACACTCTAATGTCCCCTCCCCCGACATCACATCAGACTCTGCACCGCAAGAGCTGACACTCTAATGTCCCCTCCCCCGACGTCACATCAGACTGCACCGCAAGAGCTGACACTCTAATGTCCCCTCCCCCGACATCACATCAGACTCTGCACCGCAAGAGCTGACGCTCTAATATCCCCTCCCCCGACATCACATCAGACTCTGCACCGCAAGAGATGATGCTCTAATGTCCCCTCCCCCGACATCACATCAGACTCTGCACCGCAAGAGATGACGCTCTAATGTCCCCTCACCAAACAGAGTGCAGAGGTCAGGAAAATTGTAGGAGTCCAGGGCTTACCACGCATGCACCAATGGCGCATTGCCGCAAGAGGAAATCCGTGCCAACTGAGCATGCGCCATATCGCCTCAGTGCGCCAACCCACACCTGCGTAAAAGACTTGATGGAAAAGGGCGGGAAAATCCCCAGGAGGCGCACAGGAAGTCACATCAACCTGATGGAAAAGGGCGGGAAAATCCCCAGGAGGCGCACAGGAAGTCACATCAACCTGATGGAAAAAGGCGGGAAAATCCCCAAGAGGCGCACAGGAAGTGACCTCAACCTGACAGGGAAAAGGCGGGAAAATTCCCAAGAGGCGCACAGGAAGTGACCTCAACCTGACGGAAAAAGGCGGGAAAATCCCCAGGAGGCGCACAGGAAGTGACCTCAACCTGACGGAAAAAGGCGAGAAAATCCCCAAGAGGCGCACAGGAAGTGACCTCAACCTGATGGAAAAAGGCGGGAAAATCCCCAAGAGGCGCACAGGAAGTGACCTCAACCTGACGGAAAAAGGCGGGAAAATCCCCAAGAGGCGCACAGGAAGTGACCTCAACCTGATGGAAAAAGGCAGGAAAATCCCCAGGAGGCGCACAGGAAGTGACCTCAACCTGACGAAAAAGGTGGGAAAATCCCCAGAAGGTGCACAGGAAGTGACCTCAACCTGATGGAAAAAGGCGAGAAAATCCCCAGGAGGCGCACTGGAAGTGACCTCAACCTGATAGAAAAAGTTGGGAAAATCCCCAGGAGGCGCACAGGAAGTGACCTCAACCTGATAGAAAAAGTTGGGAAAATCCCCAGGAGGCGCACAGGAAGTGACATCAACCTGATGGGAAAAGTCAGGAAAATCCCCAGGAGGCGCACAGAAAGTGACCTCAACCTGATGGAAAAAGTCGGGAAAATCCCCAGGAGGTGCACAGGAAGTGACCTCAACCTGATGGAAAAAGGCGGGAAAATCCCCAAGAGGCGCACAGGAAGTGACCTCAACCTGACGGAAAAAGGCGGGAAAATCCCCAAGAGGCGCACAGGAAGTGACCTCAACCTGATGGAAAAAGGCAGGAAAATCCCCAGGAGGCGCACAGGAAGTGACCTCAACCTGACGAAAAAGGTGGGAAAATCCCCAGGAGGTGCACAGGAAGTGACTTCAACCTGATGGAAAAAGTTGGGAAAATCCCCAGGAAGTGACCTCAACCTGATAGAAAAAGTTGGGAAAATCCCCAGGAGGCGCACAGGAAGTGACATCAACCTGATGGGAAAAGTCAGGAAAATCCCCAGGAGGCGCACAGGAAGTGACCTCAACCTGATGGGAAAAGTCAGGAAAATCCCCAGGAGGTGCACAGGAAGTGACCTCAACCTGATGGGAAAAGTCGGGAAAATCCCCAGGAGGCGCACAGAAAGTGACCTCAACCTGATGGAAAAAGTCGGGAAAATCCCCAGGAGGTGCACAGGAAGTGACCTCAACCTGATGGAAAAAGGCGGGAAAATCCCCAGGAGGCACACAGGAAGTGACCTCAAACTTCCCTATATAAGCCCAGTCCAGACACCGCCTGGATTATCTT
This sequence comes from Lithobates pipiens, assembly GCA_037367395.1. NCBI lineage: Eukaryota > Metazoa > Chordata > Amphibia > Anura > Ranidae > Lithobates > Lithobates pipiens. Next base: position 15,410 of record JAZDVW010001337.1, on the reverse strand, counting down.
TCGACCCCCCATTGTTCCTGTGCTAATGTGTTGCCCCTTTTGTACTCAGCTGCCAGATTGGAACCAACCCCGGTTTGGATCTCCACCATTCTTCTTCTGATTAACCCTTTTATGCTTCGTTGCCCAACTGGACTTGACCTCGGCTCGGATCCCGGACTAAGGCTTGCACGATGCTCCGCACCCTTGGCACCCATGCCACTCGGTGTCCCCACCAAGTCTCTGTCTCCATCTCCAGAGGCTTTAAGGACCCGAGGTGCAAGGGAGGCCTCCCCACTACTTCGGTCTCACATCGGGTACGTGTGTCTCCCATGACAGAATAATCCGGGCCATGTCTGAGACTGAGGCCTCTGCGTCTCAGGCCCTTACATCCATACAAGAGGGGTACTTTCAAATGGAAGGTCGGCTGACTGCAATGGCCAATCCCTCAGTTCTGAGCCCTGAGGAAACACCTGTTATGGCTATGGAGCAGCCCATCTCTACTCTACAGCTCCTGAACCACGGGTTCCTATGCCAGAATGCTTTTCAGGGGTTCGCCACAAGTTCCGGGCTTTCAGAAATGCCTGTCGGCTATACTTTACCTTACAGCCTAAGACCTTCTCTTCGGAGGATACATAGGTCGGGTTCGTAGTAGCCTTACTTACAGAAGAACCTCAAGCATGGGCTCATCAGCTATTTGGAAAGGGAGAATCCTATACTGCACTCACTGTCTTCTTTCTTCGATGTCATGGCAATCCTCTATGATGACCCACAACTATCTACCAGGGCCTGTTGAGGACTACGTAACAGAATTCCACGAGTGGGCTGCAGACGCTGCATAGAACGGCGCTGACTTGCGCCATCAGTTTCGCGTGGGCCAAGCCCCTCAAAGACGAATTAGCAAGATTTGGGCTCCCGTATACTTTGGAACCTACAATTCAGTTGGCTATCCAACTTGATCGCAGACTCAGAGAACGTCCCAGGGAACGATCCGGTATGGCCCCGTCCCACATGGATGCTCCCACGAGTACCCATGGCTCCACACCTGAGACTCACGCATCAACCCCAATTCATGACGTAGAACCGATGCAACTCGGCTTAGATCGTGCACCCCTCACACCCAAAGAGCGACAGCACCGTCGCTTGAACAATCTATGCCTGTATTGTGGTGGAGCGGGTCACTTTCTTCAGGGATGTCCTATTAGGCCGAGTAAGTGGATCGAACTCCCGACTGTTCCACCGTACGTTGTTAGATCTTCACATCTCACTCTCTGCCACTCTTTGCAAATACCGGGAAAGATAATCCGAGTAGCAGCCATTATTGACTCTGTGGCTTGCCGCTGCTTTATTGACATCCACTTCTCTAAAACGTATGGAATCCCATTATGCAAGAAGCCCCAGCCATTTACCATTCATCTGGCAGATGGATCCACACCAACTTCAGGTCCCAGAACCCATGAGACCACCCTCATGTTGGCCACCACCGAAGCAGACCATCGGGAATATCTTTGGCTGGATGTGATTTCTTCCTCCCTTTTTCTGGTTATTTTGGGGTTACCGTGGCTTCAACAGCACCAGCCACAGATTGATTGGTTCACTGAAGTTGTGTCTTTCGGCTCCCCCTATTGCTTACACTACTGTTTCCCACAAGGAGCCTGTTTTATGGTTCAACCCCTTTCCACAGATGACAACACTCTTCCCCCCCTGGGTTTACAGAAACTTCATGGACGTCTTCGACAAGAAGAGGACTGAATCCCTGCCGCCTCACCTGCCGTATGATTGCCCCATTGAGCTTCTTCCTGGTTCTGCAATACCGTTTGGGAGGATCTTCCCACTCTCTGAGCCTGAATTGGAAGTCCTCTGAAAATACATTGATGACAATCTTAGGAAAGGGTTCCTCCGGCCCTCTACCTCTCCTGCTGGTGCTGGACTCTTCTTTGTGGAAAACAAGGACCATTCTTAAAGACCATGTATCGACTGCAGAGAATTAAACAGTATCACAATCAAGAATCGATAACCGTTGCCTCTAGTCCCTGAGCTCATTCAGAGGTTTCTCACCGCTAAGGTCTTCTCAAAATTGGACCTACGGGGGGCCTACAATTTAATACGGATAAGAGAGGGCGATGAATGGAAAACTGCCTTTTGTACAAGGTTTGGCCATTTTGAGCATTTGGTCATGCTATTTGGGCTGTGTAACACCCCAGCAACGTCCCAACACTTTGTGAACGACATATTTTGGGATTTTTTTTAACCTCTTTATGACAGTGTACTTAGATGACATCCTTCTTTTTTCACCTTCCCTCGAGGCACATCACATCCACATGCAAAAAGTCCCCTTTTGCCTCCGAGCCCATAAACTCTACGCCAAGCTTGAAAAATGTGAGTTTGAGAAAGATACCATACAATTCCTTGGCCTCATTATTTCAACTTCTGGCTTCTCCATGGACCCCCAGAAGGTAACTGCAGTTCTTGAATGGCCAGTACCTTCAGACTGTAAGAGCGTCCAGAGGTTCGTGGGATTTGCCAATTTTTATAGAAGATTAATCAAAGGCTTCTCGTCAATAACTTCACACAACTCACCAAGCAAAACTGCCATTTTCTGTGGTCCCCAGAGGTGAATTTCTTCAGAGGTGAATTGCTTCTTCAGTTTGTCGAAACAGCTTTCGACAAACTGAAGAAACAATTCACCTCTGCCCCAGTCCTTAGTCATCACGACCCAGCCCTGCCTTGCGTTTTGGAGGTCAATGCTTCAGAGATTGCAGTTGGGGGAGTCCTTTCTCAGTGCTGCAAAACCACAGCCATCTTGCATCATGTTGCCTTCTTTTCCAGGAAGTTGAAAAGAAGGCACTGACGTCACAGTCCCAGCATGCCCCGAGACTGTGACTTCATAAGGGGTGGGGTCACCGAGTGAGCTGGGATGAGCTGGGTGTTCGAGTCGTACGCATGTTCGACTCGAACACCGGCTGTTCGCCCGTTCCGCGAAACCAGAACTTTATGGGCCATTCGCGCCACATTCGAGTAGCGCTCATGGCCCACAATGCACTGCGGCATCGCAGTGCATTGCTGGCTGATGATTGCCCAAGCATGCACTATGACCCGCATTCTTGGCCAATCACAGCGCTGTCAGCGAGGAGAGCTATAATTGGCCACAGGCAGAATGCCTGTGGCCAATTAGGGCTAAGGGGGTTTAGTACACTCCCCACACTATATAAGGCTGCCAGCGCGGTAGCCTTGCGTAGTGTCTTGCGGTGGCTCATAGAGACAGTGTCTGCAATTCCTTTGAACCTAGTGCAGTTAAAGTCGGTGTATTGTGCCCCCTGCACAGTGTACACCTGAATAGAGATGGACGAACTTCCAACGGGATGTTTCGCTAACGCAAACCGCGAACGCGGCCATAAGTTTGCGAACCTCAAAGTTCGCGGTGGGCCCCATTGACTTCAATGGCAGGCGAACCTTAAAAACCTACAGGTCATATTTTCAGCGATAAAATAATTACTAGTTGTGCACACATAGTCCCACCACATGGCCAATGGCATAACACATGTATGAGGTGAATCTGGGATCGACAACTACAAGCATTCTTTTTTTATCTGTGAAATTTTGACAATTCAGGACTCAGGAGCGCATGAAGGCAATGGAGGAGAGGAAAGGTCAGGGTAGGCTATGAAGAGGGTGCAGGAGATGATCACCAGCACCGTGATAGAGAGCACTGACACCAGTACCGTGATAGAGAGCACTGACACCAGCACTGTGATATAGAGCACTGACACCAGCACCGAGATAGAGAGCACTGACACCAGCACCGAGATAGAGAGCACTGACACCAGCACCGAGATAGAGAGCACTGACACCAGCACCGAGATAGAGAGCACTGACACCAGCACCGAGATAGAGAACACTGACACCAGCACCGAGATATAGAGCACTGACACCAGCACCGTGATAGAGTGGAAGGGCAGCAGATAGAGCAGAATAGGGCAGCAGTCAGCAGAAGTGCACCACAACCTTATATATTGTACACCTATACCAGTCCTTAAAAGGACCTTTGTGGACCTAATAGTAATAGCTAGTGATTAAACTGACTGTCCCTGCTGCACACAGCGTCCTGTTCTTACACTGAGAAAAGACAGCTGCAATCACCAGCACAGCAGTGCACTGAACCCTATATACTGTACTATACCTATACCAGTCCTTAAAAGGACTTTTGTGGACCTAATAGCTAGTGATTTGTGTCACTACAGTCTCTCTCTGCTCCACACAGCGTCCTGTCCCTACACTGACATAAGACAGAATGTAAAATGGCCACTAGATCAGGTATATTTATAAGGTAGGGGGTATGTCCAATTGTCCATGTGTTGAAATGTCTCAATTGGCTGTCCTGTACCCCATGATGGCTGTGTCATCATGGGTCAAAGTTCTTTCACACTGTAAACACATATGTCCGCCGGGCGAACAGCGGCAATAGTCAACCGGTTTGGCGAATCGTGAACACGCAAAATTTGCAGAGAACCGACCACCGGGCGAACAGTTCGGCCATCCCTACACCTGAAGCTACCCCAATTGCTGGTGTTGTTCTGGTCCTATACCACAGGCAGCTGCCGCAGTTAAAGCCGGTGTATTGTGCCCCCTGCACAGTGTACACCTGAAGCTACCCCAATTGCTTATGTTCTTCAGATCCTATACAACTGGCAGGCAGCTGCAGTAATTACAGTCAGTGTACTGTGTCATCTGCACAGTGTACACCTAAAGCTACCCCAAAAGCTGGTGTTCTGCTGATCCTATACCACAGGCAGGCAGCTGCAGTAATTACAGTTGGTGTACTGTGTCATCTGCACAGTGTGCACCTAAAGCTACCCCAATTGCTGGTGTTCTGCTGATCCTATACCGCAGGCAGCTGCAGTAATTACAGTCGGTGTACTGTGTCATCTGCACAGTGTACACCTAAAGCTACCCCAATTGCTGGTGTTCTCATCTCCCAGCAGACCATTAGTAGATCTGGAAGGCCAACAAGGAGAGGCAGACAGTCACGAGCCAATAAAAGAGGGCAAGCAGGCTCTGTGTCTAGAGACAACAATGCTGGTCGTGGACACGGTGCATCGTCATTAGCACGTGGCCATGGGACAGCCTTGTCCTTATTTTCGGCAGCTGGACGTGTTGAGCTGCAACATGCTGAAGACTTGGTAGAGTGGATGACCAAGCCCTCCTCATCCTCTCTCACCCAGGTTTAGTTTACTGGCAAAGCAGCTGCCAACACGGCCTCTTCCCTCATCTCAATGGCATCAGTCACTCCTTCCCTAGACCCACCATGTCCTCCTGGGGAGTCCCCCGAACTCTTTGAGCACAGTGTTGGGTACATGCTCCAGGAGGATGCCCAGCGTTTTGAAGGTTCTGATGATGATACCCAGCTAGAGGAAGACAGTAGCGGAGCCCAGAGAGAGGGGATGCCCAAGAAGGACAGTAATCTGGCAGTCATGTTCCACCAGCTGCAGCATACTGCCAGGTTTGCTCCAGTGATGAGGAGGGAGGGGATGATGAGATCACCGACTCCACGTGGGTGCCTGATAGGAGAGAGAAGGAGGAGGAGGCACATCTCCAACGAGGCAGGATGCCCTCCAGGGGTCAGCTTATGGGCAGCACACCGACTGAATTACACCGCAGAGCTCCGCCTGTGAAGGGCGCTGCCTCTGCACGTTATTCCAAAAGTTCTTTGGTGTGGGCCTTTTTTGATACAAGTGCATCAGATCGCACCGCTGCTATTTGCAACATTTGTCTCAAGCGTATCTCGCGTGGCCAAAACATCAGCCGCTTGGGCACCACATGCTTGAACAGACATATGTTGACCTGCCATGCAGTTTGTTGGCAAGCGTACCTAAAAGACCCACACCAAAGAACAAAGCGGACCTCTCCTTGCTCTTCATCAGCTGGGATCTCCAACCCCACTATACATTTAGTATTCTCTGAAACCTGCACTGAGAGGAATGAAGGTGGAGAATTAGGTGTGTCACAGCCAAGTACTTGCGGGCAATCTGCTAGCAGTACACCGACGTCCGATTGTACCAGGCAAATTTCCCTGTCCCAGCTGCTGGACCAGGGAAAGAAGTTCACTCCAGCCATCCACATGCCCAGCAGTTGAATGCTAGCTTGGCTAAATTGCTAACACTTCAACTGCTGCTTTTTTCAGTTGGTAGACTCAGCTCTCTTCCGTGAGTTTGTGCAATATGCGGTTCCTCAGTGGCAGGTTCCCAAACGCCACTTTTTCTCATGGAAGGTGATTCCGGCTCTCTACCGGCATATGGAAGGCAATGTCCATGCCTCGCTGGACAGGGCGGTCAGCAATAAGGTGCATATTACCGCTGACTCAATGGCACCAACCTCCTCTCAGCCCTCTGACAGGCACAACTGACTCATGTGCCCTGTGTGGCTCAAGTCCTTAACTTGGTGGTGCAGCGGTTCTGGGGCAGGTACCCAGGCTTACAGGATGTCCTGAGGCAGGCCAGGAAAGTGTGTGTGCATTTCCGCCGGTCATATAATGCCAGTGCTCGGCTGGCTGAGCTCAAAAAGGAATTGAACCTGCCCAAGAACCGCCTAATCTGTGACATGCCCACCAGGTGGAACTCAACGTTGGCCATGCTGCAGAGGCTGCACATGCAGCAGAGGGCCATCAATGGTGCGACTACTGCACCAGGACAGGGTCAGGGTAGCTCTTTTTTTATCCCCACACCAGTAGGTCATGATCTGGGATGCATGCACTGTCCTGTCACCATTTGAGGAGGCCACGAGAATAGCGAGCAGTGACAGTGCATGGGGAGGGCACTGTACCTCTTGTCCACCTGTTGGAACACACGCTGCGTGGATTAATGGACATGGCACTTGAGGCAGAACAGAGGTAGGAAGAGGAAGACTTCCTTGCCTCTCAAGGGCCCCTTTATCCAGACAGTGTTCCTGCTGTCCCGCCAATCACACAGGAAGAGGAGGAGGAGGATTGTGTCAGCATGAAGGTGGAGCCTGGCACTCAGCAGCAGCAGTCTTTTAGGGATGATTTACAGTCCCACGAAACCAGTGGACTTGTATGAGGCTGGGAGGAGGTGGCTGCGGATCATGTCGGTCCTTAGTGAGCCAGACGGTTCCGGACCGAATGCCTCAGCTAACCTACGCTGTATGGCCTCCCTGATCCTGCAAAGCCTGCAGAAGGATCCTCGTATTCTTCGGATCAAGGAGAGGGACCATTACTGGCTGGCCACTCTCCTTGATCCACGGTACAAGGGTAAGGTTGCCGACCTTATCTTGCCATCGCAGAGGGAGCAGAGGATGAGACATCTCCGGGAGGCCTTGCAGAAAAGTGTGTGCAACGCGTTCCCAGAGACTGGGAGGTTACAAACTCCTGGTCCTGGACAACGTGTTGCTGAGGCTTCGGTCAGAAGGAGCGGCGGAGAAGGTGGCCGTCTGACCGATGCATTCAGACAATTTTTTAGTCCGCAGCCCCAAGGTATGATCGGTTCCAGCAACCGTCGCCAGCGTCTGATTTACATGGTGCAGGAATACCTAGGGGCAAGGTCAGACTTGGACACCTTTCCCACCGAAAATCTGGCTTACTGGGTCTTGAGGATGGATCACTGGCCAGAGCTTGCACAGTATGCAATTGAGCTACTGGCCTGTCCTGCATCCAGCGTTCTTTCGGAACGCACCTTCAGTGCTGCTGGTGGCTTTGTTACCGATCACAGGGTGCGCCTGTCCACCGACTCGGTTGATCGACTGACCTTCATAAAGATGAATCAGTCTTGGATCACCACCAGCTACCAAGCACCTGAAGCTGATGTAACCGAATCATTTTTTTTTTAAATATCACATCCCTTCAAGACTGCCTATGTTGATGCTGAGTGACTCTCCTGTTATGTTGACTGACTATCCTCTTCCTCCTCAATGATCCTGCTGATAGCTTGGAAGAACATTTTTGGTTCTGGGTGCGGCCACCAGTGGCTAAGGCCCAATTTTTTAGCCCCTGTTTAACATGGGCATTTGATTAAAATTTTTGATGCAATACTTTGCAGCAGGGCTCATTTCTGCACTCAAACTACAGTATCTGTGAGTGGTTGCAGTGTTGTGGCACCAGTGCCTAAGGCCCAATTTTTATGCCCCTGTTTAACATGGGCATGTAATTACAATTCTTGATATAATATTTCACAGCAGGGCCCATTCCAGCGCCCACGAGAGTAACTGTGAGGACTTATAGTGTTGTGGCACCAGCACCACAACCACCAAAGGTCAATTTTTCTACCACTGTTCAACAATGACATGTAATTACAATTCTTGATATAATCTTTCACAGCAGGGCGCTCCAGCGCCCACCAAGAGTCACTTTGAGGGCTTACAATGTTGTGGCAAAACCAACACCTTGTTCCGCCATTTCTGCAGAGCATATAGGGCAGGCTCCTACTTTCAAACATCCAACTTACAAATGTCTCCTACTTGCAAACCAAAGGAGACAACAGGAAGTGAGATTAAAAAGGATGGACGACAAAATAAATTATACAGGGGTGATAACCCTTCCCTATGTTTTCCAAAAAGCTTAAAAATAGATTTTTTGACTGGAGCTACACTTTAAATATGTACCAGTTGAAAATTACAAACAGATTCAACTTAACACAACAAACCTACACAGTCCCTGTGTTGTTCGCACTGCCTGTATACTGCTGTTCTGAGTATATAGGGCCTGGGGGGCACTACACCTTTCCTTTTTTTAATTTGGGTACGGGGTTCCCCTTAATATCCGTACAAGACCCAAAGGGGCTGGTAATGGGCAGGGAGGGCTACCCATGCCATTTTTCTCAATGATTTTCATCCATATTGCCGGGACCAGACATTACATTAAAACCGCAAGCAGTTTTAAATTACTTTTTTTCCCTTAGAAATGTCATTTTGTGCAGGGACTGTTCTAAACACGGGAAACACATGCCACTTCACAGGCATACTATAGACACCCCCAGGCACGATATTTAAAGGAGTATTTAACTTTCTTTTTTTTTTTTTGTTTAAGCGTCATTAAAATCAGTGCTCCCGAAAAAACAGCCATTTAAAAAAAATTGTTTGCATTGATGCATGTCCCCTGAGGCAGGACCCCGGTCCCCAAACCCTATTTAGGACAATATCTTGCATATTAGCCTTTAAAATTAGCACTTTTGATTTTGAATGTTTGAGTCCCATGGACTTTAATGGGGTTCTAAAGTTTGCGCAAGTTTTCGGTCCGTTCGCAGGTTCTGGTGTGAACCAAATCGGGGGGGGGGGGTTGTCCCTAGCATTGGGTATGGCCGTGCTAGGGCGGACTTTGGGGACCCATTGAACCCCATGGTCCTCCTCAAGGGACCTGGCAATGCTGATCAGCGAAGCTGCAATGGCTGACAGCGTAATGTGCACACTAGCAGTAGTAGTTACAGGTGTTTCATCCTCCTGCACATTGCTTATTAGCTTCATCATGCTCACCCCACTTTCCAGTGTAAGACAAGGTGTCCGAAAAGATTTCCGATAGATCATCAGATGGAATATCTGAATTTGAAATAGTAGAGCACTCTTCGGCCGGGATGTAGTTGCGCTTAGCACGCGCCTAGAATGGCACAACTATGGCATCCCCTTTGACGGCAACAGGCATCACCTCCCCCACAGGCACACCACTCTCACTCCTTGCTAGTCTACCAGGCTCTGGTATTTTCTTCCTGGGTGGCTCAGAAATCAGAGCGAGCAGCTAGGCCCGACCGCAGCCTCAAGGAGCAATCGGTGCGCTGGGTCCTGGGGTACCACTGCAGTAGGGGCAGCAGCTTCCTGCACAACTCAGGTGATGGCCGGTGGATATCACTCCCAGCCGGGATAGCTACGTTCCTGTCCCAATCCACTTGTAGGATCCGTGGTGGTTGAGTTTAGGAGATACTGTAAGCTCAAACAATTGCTCTCCGCAGCGTCTACAGACGATCCAAGGCCTCGACTGCGTGGTCAGGCCAGAACATTTCCCACAGATCAGTCCCAGAGCCTCAAAGCCTCCAGTGCTATATAGGGCAAGCTTACCCTTCAATGTATACTGCACTCCGGTGTTGGTCAGGACAGGTTTTGCATCACTCGGACTGAAAAAAAACCATGCAGAGCATACCTTTTCCAATCCGCCATATCCCCTGCACCATCTTCCTCTCCAAACCACAATCAGACACACGTGGCAGCACTTCCTTATCCTCCTCTGCAGAGAACTCCTCCCTCTGCCAATGGATTGGTGCAATTTATTCTTTGGGAACTGTGGTGCCTGCCTTCTTCATGCTGAGGCGCTCCAAAACTGTACTGGAGTCCATTTTGGCATCTGTATGTAGCGGCCATAACCCGTTTCCGGGGCGGCCTTGACTTAATGGGCTTACCGGTTACCTTCTCTTGGCCTGCTCTTCCACTTCTAGGGGGTTCCCAGGGTTGATACCCAACGACTTGTGCACTGACACAGATGAAGTCCTTTCAAAAAAGGTTTTATTCTGCAGTAGAACTTTCAATTAACACAGTCTCCTAGGGAACAGAGGGCACGGGTGAAGAACCTAGGCACATTGAACTGCAGGTTTAGCAAAGTCTCTATTTCCACCCAGAGAGTAGCCATTCGCAGTTGGGTACTTCAAAGCTGAACAGATCTCTAGCCAGAGATCATGGCAGTCAGCACGTTGACTCAAACTACTAACTACTAACTCAAACAACTAAGGGCAAACAGGAACCTTTTTCCTCCGTACCTGGAACGTTTCCCGTCTCCTTTATGGTACTGGAAAAGTGTGAATTCGTCAATGTGATTCTCAACTCAGTAACCACCAGGCACTTCTCAGAATGCCACTTGCTGGCCCTCCTCCGAAGAGTCCTCCCCCGGGACACTTCCACGAGCTGCGGTGTCCCTCCAAGCCGAGAGCACACCCAGACACTTTGAATCCTCCCTCAGTTACTGCGCCTCTCGAGACTCGGGAATGGACAGATCCTTACCCCAGACCAGGCAGGTCTATCAGGGGCCACTGACAGGAACATGTTGCGGGGTGTCGAACACCCCGTGACCGGGACCCCTCATGGGGCTACCCCGGTCCTGGAACCAGACCAGAACACACGGGTCTCTTGAACAACTCCGGGACCCCGAACACGTGACCCACACCCCTTTAAGTACCCCTTCTCAGACTCCTCAGCGGGCCCCCGGCCCTCCCACTGATTGGCTCAGAGAAGGCCGATACCCAAACATCCAACCAGACTTGGTTCTGGCCTGTCATGTGCACCTCACCGTCCACATGACCGGGCAGAACTTCCAAACACAGCCTGGCCAGACTGGTGTTAAGGCTTAACCTACGCAATTAACCCTCAGAACCTTTACTGTTCTGAGGCCAAAAAACTAAATTTACAGGCGTGTGACATTTGATCCCAAATGTCATCCGCTGCATGTATTAACCCTCACAGCGCTGGTGGGAAGTGTCAGTCAAAAGACCAGGCTGATCCTCTCCCCTGAGCAGTGAGACTTGTTGGTTCTTCCCCACATTGATAGTATACATGACAACACAGTCCATTAGAATTGTAAAGGTTACTTGCCACCTTCCCACTGAGCCAGACGAAATCCTGATAAAGCTGAGGTCAGCTGCTAAGGGAGACAGCTGTAGAGCCCCACGTTGGGCGCCAAATGTAGCAGGGTCTCCAGCCTCCTTCAGTCTAATGAGAACCTCCAGGGCCAGAGACAGCTGACATCCTTCTGTATGTGATGGGTTGTGAGGCATGGTGGGTGCAGAGTAGTTAAAGTTATTGGGCGCCAGACACCTCTTGAATGCAAAAGAAAGTTTATTTCTCTTAACAAACTTTTTTGAGACTTCAATAGGAGGACAGCCATGCAGGGAAAGGCATCCAGCGAGATGCAAATCTGTCTCCTGTGGCAACAGTCTTTAACAGTTCACAGCACAAAGCATAACAGTTCCTTCACTTCCACTACAATAGCACCTTGTAGTTCTTCAGTCCACGGATCTCCCGGTCTTTCACTAGACTAAATGATTCACTACTACTGAATCCCTTGAGCTCCTCCAATCTTCACGGTGGTATCTTCCTCAAGTGTCACCCCCACCTCTCTGCTGGGTCCCTAGCTTGGCCCTCTAGATACCACTCAAGCTTCACCCCCGCTGGCCTGTTTGGTCCCTGGCTTGACACACAAGACTGCTCTGCAAGCGTCACCTCCGATGGCTTGGTCTCTGATATGATACCCACTGAAGTTTCCCAATTCTTCACCTTCCCCGGTTGGTGAGAATACTGCTCCAGTACTTGCTTCAGTTACTCACTGTGGTCCCTGGTAATAAGGTGGTAGGTCCTTCACTGGCAACAGCTTCCCCTCTACTCTCCGACCATGACAGGTTCTCCAGCTGGCAGAACCGTGACTTCTGGTTGGACTGCAAGCCACAATCCCAAACCTGCGCTGCTCTCTTGCTTCTGGATAGGCAATCAGTGAGCAGAATGGTCCTTACATTGGTGATCAGTGAGAAGAATGTTCCTTACATTGGTGATCAGTGAGAAGAATGTTCCTTACATTGGTGATCAGTGAGAAGAATGTTCCTTACATTGGTGATCAGTGAGAAGAATGCTCCTTACATTGGTGATCAGTGAGAAGAATGTTCCTTACATTGGTGATCAGTGGGAAGAATGTATCTTACATTGGTGATCAGTGAGAAGAATGTTCCTTACATTGGTGATCAGTGAGAAGAATGTCCCTTACATTGGTGATCAGTGAGAAGAATGTTTCTTACATTGGTGATCAGTGAGAAGAATGTTCCTTACATTGGTGGTCAGTGAGAAGAATGTCCCTTACATTGGTGATCAGTGAGAAGAATGTTCCTTACATTGGTGATCAGTGAGAAGAATGTTCCTTACATTGGTGATCAGCGAGAAGAATGTTCCTTACATTGGTGATCAGTGAGAAGAATGTTCCTTACATTGGTGATCAGTGAGAAGAATGTTCCTTACATTGGTGATCGGTGAGAAGAATGTTCCTTACATTAGTGATCAGTGAGAAGAATGTTCCTTACATTGGTGATCAGTGAGAAGAATGTTCCTTACATTGGTGATCAGTGAGAAGAATGTTCCTTACATTGGTGATCAGTGAGAAGAATGTTCCTTACATTGGTGATCGGTGAGAAGAATGTTCCTTACATTAGTGATCAGTGAGAAGAATGTTCCTTACATTGGTGATCAGTGAGAAGAATGTTCCTTACATTGGTGATCAGTGAGAAGAATGTTCCTTACATTGGTGATCAGTGAGAAGAATGTTCCTTACATTGGTGATCAGTGGGAAGAATGTTCCTTACATTGGTGATCAGTGGGAAGAATGTTCCTTACATTGGTGGTCAGTGAGAAGAATGTTCCTTACATTGGTGATCAGTGAGAAGAATGTTCCTTACATTGGTGATCAGTGAGAAGAATGTTCCTTACATTGGTGATCAGTGGGAAGAATGTTCCTTACATTGGTGGTCAGTGAGAAGAATGTTCCTTACATTGGTGATCAGTGAGAAGAATGTTCCTTACATTGGTGATCAGTGAGAAGAATGTCCCTTACATTGGTGATCAGTGAGAAGAATGTTCCTTACATTGGTGATCAGTGAGAAGAATGTTCCTTACATTGGTGATCAGTGGGAAGAATGTCCCTTACATTGGTGATCAGTGGGAAGAATGTTCCTTACATTGGTGATCAGTGAGAAGAATGTTCCTTACATTGGTGATCAGTGGAAGAATGTTCCCTTACATTGGTGATCAGTGAGAAGAATGTTCCTTACATTGGTGATCAGTGAGAAGAATGTTCCTTACATTGGTGATCGGTGAGAAGAATGTTCCTTACATTGGTGATCGTGAGAAGAATGTTCCTTACATTGGTGATCAGTGAGAAGAATGTTCCTTACATTGGTGATCAGTGAGAAGAATGTTCCTTACATTGGTGATCAGTGAGAAGAATGTTCCTTACATGGTGATCAGTGAGAAGAATGTTCCTTACATTGGTGATCAGTGAGAAGAATGTTCCTTACATTGGTGATCAGTGAGAAGAATGTTCCTTACATTGGTGATCAGTGAGAAGAATGTTCCTTACATTGGTGATCAGTGAAGAAGAATGTTCCTTACATTGGTGATCAGTGAGAAGAATGTTCCTTACATTGGTGATCAGTGAGAAGAATGTTCCTTACATTGGTGATCAGTGAGAAGAATGTTCCTTACATTGGTGATCAGTGAGAAGAATGTTCCTTACATTTGGTGATCAGTGAGAAGAATGTTCCTTACATTGGTGATCAGTGAAGAATGTTCCTTACATTGGTGATCAGTGAGAAGAATGTTCCTTACATTGGGATCAGGTGAGAAGAATGTTCCTTACATTGGTGATCAGTGAGAAGAATGTTCCTTACATTGGTGATCAGTGAGAAGAATGTTTCCTTACATTGGTGATCAGTGAGAAGAATGTTCCTTACAATTGGTGATCGGTGAGAAGAATGTTCCTTACATTGGTGATCAGTGAGAAGAATGTTCCTTACATTGGTGATCAGTGAGAAGAATGTTCCTTACATTGGTGATCAGTGAGAAGAATGTTCCTTACATTGGTGATCAGTGAGAAGAATGTTCCTTACATTGGTGATCAGTGAGAAGAATGTTCCTTACATTAGTGATCAGTGAGAAGATGTTCCTTACATTGGTGATCAGTGAGAAGAATGTTCCTTACATTGGTGATCAGTAAGAAGAATGTTCCTTACATTGGTGATCAGTGAGAAGAATGTTCCTTACATTGGTGATCAGTGAGAAGAATGTTCCTTACATTGGTGATCCGTGAGAAGAATGTTCCTTACATTGGTGATCAGTGAGAAGAATGTTCCTTACATTGGTGATCAGTGAGAAGAATGTTCCTTACATTGGTGATCAGTGAGAAGAATGTTCCTTACATTAGTGATCAGTGAGAAGAAATGTTCCTTACATTGGTGATCAGTGAGAAGAATGTTCCTTACATTGGTGATCAGTGAGAAGAATGTTCCTTACATTAGTGATCAGTAAGAAGAATGATGTCCTTACATTGGTGATCAGTGAGAAGAATGTTCCTTACATTGGTGATCAGTGAGAAGAATGTTCCTTACATTGGTGATCAGTGAGAAGAATGTTCCTTACATTGGTGATCAGTGAGGAAGAATGTTCCTTACATTAGTGATCAGTGAGAAGAATGTTCCTTACATTAGTGATCAGTGAGAGAAATGTTCCTTACATTAGTGATCAGTGAGAAGAATGTTCCTTACATTGGTGATCAGTGAGAAGAATGTTTCCTTACATTGGTGATATTGAGAAGAATGTTCTTTACATTGGTGATCAGTGAGAAGAATGTTCCTTACATTGGTGATCAGTGGGAAGAATGTTCCTTACATTGGTGATCGGTGGGAAGAATGTTCCTT